>JAUPMV010000153.1:0-87627 GCA_030848855.1 Branchinecta sandiegonensis
TCTTTCCACTTTAGTCTTTCCACTATAGTCTCCACTTTATTCTGTCCACTACAGTCTTTCCACTTTAGTCTTTCCAATACTCTCTGTCCACTTTAGTCTTTCCACTATAGTATTTCCACTATAGTCTGTCCGCTTTATTCTTTCCACTTTAGTCTTTCCACTATAGTCTCCACTTTATTCTGTCCACTACAGTCTTTCCACTTTAGTCTTTCCAATACTCTCTTTCCACTTTAGTCTTTCCACTATAGTCTCCACTTTATTCTGTCCACTACAGTCTTTCCACTTTAGTCTTTCCAATACTCTCTGTCCACTTTAGTCTTTCCACTATAGTCTCCACTTTATTCTGTCCACTACAGTCTTTCCACTATAGTCTTTCCACTATAGTCGTCCGCTTTATTCTTTCCACTTTAGTCTTTCCACTATAGTCTCCACTTTATTCTGTCCACTACAGTCTTTCCACTTTAGTCTTTCCAATACTCTCTGTCCACTTTAGTCTTTCCACTATAGTCTCCACTTTATTCTGTCCACTACATTCTTTCCATTATAGTCTCTCCACTATAGTCTGTCCACTTTAGTCTTTCCACTTTAGTCTTTCCACTTTATTCTGTCCATTTCAGTGTGTACACTTTAGTCTGTCTACTTTAGTCTTTCCACTATAGTCTTTCCACTATAGTCTTTCCACTATAGTCTGTCCGCTTTATTCTTTCCACTTTAGTCTTTCCAGTATAGTCTCCACTTTATTCTGTCCACTACAGTCTTTCCACTTTAGTCTTTCCAATACTCTCTGTCCACTTTAGTCTTTCCACTATAGTCTCCACTTTATTCTGTCCACTACAGTCTTTCCATTATAGTCTCTCCACTATAGTCTGTCCACTTTAGTCTTTCCACTTTAGTCTTTCCACTATAGTCACCACTTTATTCTGTCCACTAAAGTCTTTCCACTTTAGTCTTTCCACTATTCTCTGTCCACTTTAGTCTTTCCACTATAGTCTCCACTTTATTCTGTCCACTTCAGTCTTTCCACTATAGTCTTTCCACTAAAGTCTGTCAACTTTAGTCTTTCCACTATTCTCTGTCAACTTTAGTCTTTCCACTATAGTCTCCATTTTATTCTGTCCAATACAGTCTTTCCACTATAGTCTTTCCGCTATAGTCTGTCCACTTTAGTCTTTCCACTTTAGTTTTTCCACTTCAGTCTTTTCCACTATAGTCTGTCCACTTTAGTCTTTCCACTATTCTCTGTCCACTTTAGTCTTTCCACTTTAGTCTTTCCACTATAGTCTCCACTTTATTCTGTCCACTACAGTCTTTCCACTTTAGTCTTTCCAATACTCTCTGTCCACTTTAGTCTTTCCACTATAGTATTTCCACTATAGTCTGTCCGCTTTATTCTTTCCACTTTAGTCTTTCCACTATTCTCTGTCCACTTTAGTCTTTCCACTATAGTCTCCACTTTATTCTGTCCACTTCAGTCTTTCCACTATAGTCTTTCCACTAAAGTCTGTCAACTTTAGTCTTTCCACTATTCTCTGTCAACTTTAGTCTTTCCACTATAGTCTCCATTTTATTCTGTCCAATACAGTCTTTCCACTATAGTCTTTCCGCTATAGTCTGTCCACTTTAGTCTTTCCACTTTAGTTTTTCCACTTCAGTCTTTTCCACTATAGTCTGTCCACTTTAGTCTTTCCACTATTCTCTGTCCACTTTAGTCTTTCCACTTTAGTCTTTCCACTATAGTCTCCACTTTATTCTGTCCACTACAGTCTTTCCACTTTAGTCTTTCCAATACTCTCTGTCCACTTTAGTCTTTCCACTATAGTATTTCCACTATAGTCTGTCCGCTTTATTCTTTCCACTTTAGTCTTTCCACTATAGTCTCCACTTTATTCTGTCCACTACAGTCTTTCCACTTTAGTCTTTCCAATACTCTCTTTCCACTTTAGTCTTTCCACTAGAGTCTCCACTTTATTCTGTCCACTACAGTCTTTCCATTATAGTCTCTCCACTATAGTCTGTCCACTTTAGTCTGTCCACTTTAGTCTTTCCACTATAGTCTCCACTTTATTCTGTCCACTACAGTCTTTCCACTTTAGTCTTTCCACTATTCTCTGTCCACTTTAGTCTTTCCACTATAGTCTCCACTTTATTCTGTCCACTTCAGTCTTTCCACTATAGTCTTTCAACTAAAGTCTGTCAACTTTAGTCTTTCCACTATTCTCTGTCCACTTTAGTCTTTCCACTATAGTCTCCATTTTATTCTGTCCAATACAGTCTTTCCACTATAGTCTTTCCACTATAGTCTGTCCACTTTAGTCTTTCCACTTTAGTTTTTCCACTTCAGTCTTTCCACTATAGTCTGTCCACTTTAGTCTTTCCACTATTCTCTGTCCACTTTAGTCTTTCCACTATAGTCTCCACTTTATTCTGTCCACTACAGTCTTTCCACTATAGTCTTTCCACTATAGTCTGTCCACTTTAGTCTCTCCACTTTAGTTTTTCCACTTTAGTCTGTCCACTTTAGTCTTTCCACTATAGTCTCCACTTTATTCTGTCCACTACAGTCTTTCCAATTTAGTCTTTCCAGTATTTTCTGTCCACTTTAGTCTGTCCACTTTAGTCTTTCCACTTTAGTCTTTCCAGTATAGTCTCCACTTTATTCTGTCCACTACAGTCTTTCCACTTTAGTCTTTCCAATACTCTCTGTCCACTTTAGTCTTTCCACTATAGTCTCCACTTTATTCTGTCCACTACAGTCTTTCCATTATAGTCTCTCCACTATAGTCTGTCCACTTTAGTCTTTCCACTTTAGTCTTTCCACTATAGTCACCACTTTATTCTGTCCACTAAAGTCTTTCCACTTTAGTCTTTCCACTATTCTCTGTCCACTTTAGTCTTTCCACTATAGTCTCCACTTTATTCTGTCCACTTCAGTCTTTCCACTATAGTCTTTCCACTAAAGTCTGTCAACTTTAGTCTTTCCACTATTCTCTGTCAACTTTAGTCTTTCCACTATAGTCTCCATTTTATTCTGTCCAATACAGTCTTTCCACTATAGTCTTTCCGCTATAGTCTGTCCACTTTAGTCTTTCCACTTTAGTTTTTCCACTTCAGTCTTTTCCACTATAGTCTGTCCACTTTAGTCTTTCCACTATTCTCTGTCCACTTTAGTCTTTCCACTTTAGTCTTTCCACTATAGTCTCCACTTTATTCTGTCCACTACAGTCTTTCCACTTTAGTCTTTCCAATACTCTCTGTCCACTTTAGTCTTTCCACTATAGTATTTCCACTATAGTCTGTCCGCTTTATTCTTTCCACTTTAGTCTTTCCACTATAGTCTCCACTTTATTCTGTCCACTACAGTCTTTCCACTTTAGTCTTTCCAATACTCTCTTTCCACTTTAGTCTTTCCACTAGAGTCTCCACTTTATTCTGTCCACTACAGTCTTTCCATTATAGTCTCTCCACTAAAGTCTGTCAACTTTAGTCTTTCCACTATTCTCTGTCAACTTTAGTCTTTCCACTATAGTCTCCATTTTATTCTGTCCAATACAGTCTTTCCACTATAGTCTTTCCGCTATAGTCTGTCCACTTTAGTCTTTCCACTTTAGTTTTTCCACTTCAGTCTTTTCCACTATAGTCTGTCCACTTTAGTCTTTCCACTATTCTCTATCCACTTTAGTCTTTCCACTTTAGTCTTTCCACTATAGTCTCCACTTTATTCTGTCCACTACAGTCTTTCCACTTTAGTCTTTCCAATACTCTCTGTCCACTTTAGTCTTTCCACTATAGTATTTCCACTATAGTCTGTCCGCTTTATTCTTTCCACTTTAGTCTTTCCACTATAGTCTCCACTTTATTCTGTCCACTACAGTCTTTCCACTTTAGTCTTTCCAATACTCTCTTTCCACTTTAGTCTTTCCACTATAGTCTCCACTTTATTCTGTCCACTACAGTCTTTCCACTTTAGTCTTTCCAATACTCTCTGTCCACTTTAGTCTTTCCACTATAGTCTCCACTTTATTCTGTCCACTACAGTCTTTCCACTATAGTCTTTCCACTATAGTCGTCCGCTTTATTCTTTCCACTTTAGTCTTTCCACTATAGTCTCCACTTTATTCTGTCCACTACAGTCTTTCCACTTTAGTCTTTCCAATACTCTCTGTCCACTTTAGTCTTTCCACTATAGTCTCCACTTTATTCTGTCCACTACATTCTTTCCATTATAGTCTCTCCACTATAGTCTGTCCACTTTAGTCTTTCCACTTTAGTCTTTCCACTTTATTCTGTCCATTTCAGTGTGTACACTTTAGTCTGTCTACTTTAGTCTTTCCACTATAGTCTTTCCACTATAGTCTTTCCACTATAGTCTGTCCGCTTTATTCTTTCCACTTTAGTCTTTCCAGTATAGTCTCCACTTTATTCTGTCCACTACAGTCTTTCCACTTTAGTCTTTCCAATACTCTCTGTCCACTTTAGTCTTTCCACTATAGTCTCCACTTTATTCTGTCCACTACAGTCTTTCCATTATAGTCTCTCCACTATAGTCTGTCCACTTTAGTCTTTCCACTTTAGTCTTTCCACTATAGTCACCACTTTATTCTGTCCACTAAAGTCTTTCCACTTTAGTCTTTCCACTATTCTCTGTCCACTTTAGTCTTTCCACTATAGTCTCCACTTTATTCTGTCCACTTCAGTCTTTCCACTATAGTCTTTCCACTAAAGTCTGTCAACTTTAGTCTTTCCACTATTCTCTGTCAACTTTAGTCTTTCCACTATAGTCTCCATTTTATTCTGTCCAATACAGTCTTTCCACTATAGTCTTTCCGCTATAGTCTGTCCACTTTAGTCTTTCCACTTTAGTTTTTCCACTTCAGTCTTTTCCACTATAGTCTGTCCACTTTAGTCTTTCCACTATTCTCTGTCCACTTTAGTCTTTCCACTTTAGTCTTTCCACTATAGTCTCCACTTTATTCTGTCCACTACAGTCTTTCCACTTTAGTCTTTCCAATACTCTCTGTCCACTTTAGTCTTTCCACTATAGTATTTCCACTATAGTCTGTCCGCTTTATTCTTTCCACTTTAGTCTTTCCACTATTCTCTGTCCACTTTAGTCTTTCCACTATAGTCTCCACTTTATTCTGTCCACTTCAGTCTTTCCACTATAGTCTTTCCACTAAAGTCTGTCAACTTTAGTCTTTCCACTATTCTCTGTCAACTTTAGTCTTTCCACTATAGTCTCCATTTTATTCTGTCCAATACAGTCTTTCCACTATAGTCTTTCCGCTATAGTCTGTCCACTTTAGTCTTTCCACTTTAGTTTTTCCACTTCAGTCTTTTCCACTATAGTCTGTCCACTTTAGTCTTTCCACTATTCTCTGTCCACTTTAGTCTTTCCACTTTAGTCTTTCCACTATAGTCTCCACTTTATTCTGTCCACTACAGTCTTTCCACTTTAGTCTTTCCAATACTCTCTGTCCACTTTAGTCTTTCCACTATAGTATTTCCACTATAGTCTGTCCGCTTTATTCTTTCCACTTTAGTCTTTCCACTATAGTCTCCACTTTATTCTGTCCACTACAGTCTTTCCACTTTAGTCTTTCCAATACTCTCTTTCCACTTTAGTCTTTCCACTAGAGTCTCCACTTTATTCTGTCCACTACAGTCTTTCCATTATAGTCTCTCCACTATAGTCTGTCCACTTTAGTCTGTCCACTTTAGTCTTTCCACTATAGTCTCCACTTTATTCTGTCCACTACAGTCTTTCCACTTTAGTCTTTCCACTATTCTCTGTCCACTTTAGTCTTTCCACTATAGTCTCCACTTTATTCTGTCCACTTCAGTCTTTCCACTATAGTCTTTCAACTAAAGTCTGTCAACTTTAGTCTTTCCACTATTCTCTGTCCACTTTAGTCTTTCCACTATAGTCTCCATTTTATTCTGTCCAATACAGTCTTTCCACTATAGTCTTTCCACTATAGTCTGTCCACTTTAGTCTTTCCACTTTAGTTTTTCCACTTCAGTCTTTCCACTATAGTCTGTCCACTTTAGTCTTTCCACTATTCTCTGTCCACTTTAGTCTTTCCACTATAGTCTCCACTTTATTCTGTCCACTACAGTCTTTCCACTATAGTCTTTCCACTATAGTCTGTCCACTTTAGTCTCTCCACTTTAGTTTTTCCACTTTAGTCTGTCCACTTTAGTCTTTCCACTATAGTCTCCACTTTATTCTGTCCACTACAGTCTTTCCAATTTAGTCTTTCCAGTATTTTCTGTCCACTTTAGTCTGTCCACTTTAGTCTTTCCACTATAGTCTATCCACTTTAGTCTTTTCACTTTAGTCTTTCCACTATTCTCTGTCCACTTTAGTCTTTCCACTATAGTCTCCACTTTATTCTGTCCACTAAAGTCTTTCCAATATAGTCTTTCCACTATAGTCTGTCCGCTTTATTCTTTCCACTTTAGTCTTTCCACTATAGTCTCCACTTTATTCTGTCCACTACAGTCTTTCCACTTTAGTCTTTCCAATACTCTCTGTACACTTTAGTCTTTCCACTATAGTCTCCACTTTATTCTGTCCACTAGAGTCTTTCCATTATAGTCTCTCCACTATAGTCTGTCCACTTTAGTCTTTCCACTTTAGTCTTTCCACTTTATTCTGTCCATTTCAGTGTGTACACTTTAGTCTGTCCACTTTAGTCTTTCCACTATAGTCTTTCCACTATAGTCTTTCCACTATAGTCTGTCCGCTTTATTCTTTCCACTTTAGTCTTTCCACTATAGTCTCCACTTTATTCTGTCCACTACAGTCTTTCCACTTTAGTCTTTCCAATACTCTCTGTCCACTTTAGTCTTTCCACTATAGTCTCCACTTTATTCTGTCCACTACAGTCTTTCCATTATAGTCTCTCCACTATAGTCTGTCCACTTTAGTCTTTCCACTTTAGTCTTTCCACTATAGTCTCCACTTTATTCTGTCCACTTCAGTCTTTCCACTATAGTCTTTCCACTAAAGTCTGTCAACTTTAGTCTTTCCACTATTCTCTGTCCACTTTAGTCTTTCCACTATAGTCTCCATTTTATTCTGTCCAATACAGTCTTTCCACTATAGTCTTTCCACTATAGTCTGTCCACTTTAGTCTTTCCACTTTAGTTTTTCCACTTCAGTCTTTCCACTATAGTCTGTCCACTTTTGTCTTACCACTATTCTCTGTCCACTTTAGTCTTTCCACTATAGTCTCCATTTTATTCTGTCCAATACAGTCTTTCCACTTTAGTCTTTCCACTATTCTCTGTCCACTTTAGTCTTTCCACTTTAGTCTTTCCACTATAGTCTCCACTTTATTCTGTCCACTACAGTCTTTCCACTATAGTCTTTCCACTATAGTCTGTCCGCTTTATTCTTTCCACTTTAATCTTTCCACTATAGTCTCCACTTTATTCTGTCCACTACAGTCTTTCCACTTTAGTCTTTCCAATACTCTCTGTCCACTCTAGTCTTTCCACTATAGTCTCCACTTTATTCTGTCCACTACGGTCTTTCCATTATAGTCTCTCCACTATAGTCTGTCCACTTTAGTCTTTCCACTTTAGTCTTTCCACTATAGTCTCCACTTTATTCTGTCCACTACAGTCTTTCCACTTTAGTCTTTCCACTATTCTCTGTCCACTTTAGTCTTTCCACTATAGTCTCCACTTTATTCTGTCCACTTCAGTCTTTCCACTATAGTCTTTCCACTAAAGTCTGTCAACTTTAGTCTTTCCACTATTCTCTGTCCACTTTAGTCTTTCCACTATAGTCTCCATTTTATTCTGTCCAATACAGTCTTTCCACTATAGTCTGTCCACTTTAGTCTTTCCACTTTAGTTTTTCCACTTCAGTCTTTCCACTATAGTCTGTCCACTTTAGTCTTTCCACTATTCTCTGTCCACTTTAGTCTTTCCACTATAGTCTCCATTTTATTCTGTCCAATACAGTCTTTCCACTTTAGTCTTTCCACTATTCTCTGTCCACTTTAGTCTTTCCACTTTAGTCTTTCCACTTTAGTTTTTCCACTTTAGTCTGTCCACTTTAGTCTTTCCACTATAGTCTCCACTTTATTCTGTCCACTACAGTCTTTCCAATTTAGTCTTTCCACTATTTTCTGTCCACTTTAGTCTGTCCACTTTAGTCTTTCCACTATAGTCTATCCACTTTAGTCTTTCCACTTTAGTCTTTCCACTATTCTCTGTCCACTTTAGTCTTTCCACTATAGTCTCCACTTTATTCTGTCCACTACAGTCTTTCCACTATAGTCTTTCCACTATAGTCTGTCCGCTTTATTCTTTCCACTTTAGTCTTTCCACTATAGTCTCCACTTTATTCTGTCCACTACAGTCTTTCCACTTTAGTCTTTCCAATACTCTCTGTACACTTTAGTCTTTCCACTATAGTCTCCACTTTATTCTGTCCACTACAGTCTTTCCATTATAGTCTCTCCACTATAGTCTGTCCACTTTAGTCTTTCCACTTTAGTCTTTCCACTTTATTCTGTGCATTTTAGTGTGTACACTTTAGTCTGTCCACTTTAGTCTTTCCACTATAGTCTTTCCACTATAGTCTTTTCACTATAGTCTGTCCGCTTTATTCTTTCCACTTTAGTCTTTCCACTATAGTCTCCACTTTATTCTGTCCACTACAGTCTTTCCACTTTAGTCTTTCCAATACTCTCTGTCCACTTTAGTCTTTCCACTATAGTCTCCACTTTATTCTGTCCACTACAGTCTTTCCATTATAGTCTCTCCACTATAGTCTGTCCACTTTAGTCTTTCCACTTTAGTCTTTCCACTATAGTCTCCACTTTATTCTGTCCACTTCAGTCTTTCCACTATAGTCTTTCCACTAAAGTCTGTCAACTTTAGTCTTTCCACTATTCTCTGTCCACTTTAGTCTTTCCACTATAGTCTCCATTTTATTCTGTCCAATACAGTCTTTCCACTATAGTCTTTCCACTATAGTCTGTCCACTTTAGTCTTTCCACTTTATTCTTTCCACTACAGTCTTTCCACTTTAGTCTTTCCACTATTCTCTGTCCACTTTAGTCTTTCCACTATAGTCTCCACTTTATTCTGTCCACTTCAGTCTTTCCACTATAGTCTTTCCACTAAAGTCTGTCAACTTTAGTCTTTCCACTATTCTCTGTCAACTTTAGTCTTAAAGTGGACAGAGAATAGTGGAAAGACTAAAGTGGACAGACTATAGTGGAAAGACTGTAGTGGACAGAATAAAGTGGAGACTATAGTGGAAAGACTAAAGTGGAAAGACTAAAGTGGACAGAGTATAGTGGAAAGACTGAAGTGGACAGACTAAAGTGGAAAAACTATTGTGGAAAGACTAAAGTAGACAGACTATAGTGGAAAGACTATAGTGGAAAGACTGTAGTGGACAGTTTATTCTGTCCACTACAGTCTCTCCACTTTAGTCTTTCCACTATTCTCTGTCCTCTTTAGTCTTTCCACTTTAGTCTTTCCACTGTAGTCTCCACTTTATTCTGTCCACTACAGTCTTTCCACTATAGTCTTTCCACTATAGTCTGTCCACTTTAGTCTTTCCACTATTCTCTGTCCACTTTAGTCTTTCCACTATACTCTCCACTATATTCTGTCCACTACAGTCTTTCGACTATAGTCTTTCCACTATAGTCTGTCCACCTTAGTCTTTCCACTATAGTCGCCACTTTATTCTGTCCAATACAGTCTTTCCACTATAGTCTTTCCACTATAGTCTGTCCGCTTTTTTCTTTCCACTTTAGTCTTTCCACTATAGTGTCCACTTTATTTTGTCCACTTTAGTCTTTCCACTATTCTCTGTCCACTTTAGTCTTTCCACTATAGTCTCCATTTTATTCTGTCCAATCCAGTCTTTCCACTATAGTCTTTCCACTATAGTCTGTCCACTTTAGTCTTTCCACTTTAGTTTTTCCACTTCAGTCTTTCCACTATAGTCTGTCCACTTTAGTCTTTCCACTATTCTCTGTCCACTTTAGTCTTTCCACTATAGTCTCCACTTTATTCTGTCCACTACAATCTTTCCACTATAGTCTTTCCACAATAGTCTGTCCACTTTAGTCTTTCCACTTTAGTTTTTCCACTTTAGTCTGTCCACTTTAGTCTTTCCACTATAGTCTCCACTTTATTCTGTCCACTACAGTCTTTCCAATTTAGTCTTTCCACTATTCTCTGTCCACTTTAGTCTTTCCACTATAGTCTCCATTTTATTCTGTCCAATACAGTCTTTCCACTTTAGTCTTTCCACTATTCTCTGTCCACTTTAGTCTTTCCACTATACTCTCCACTATATTCTGTCCACTACAGTCTTTCGACTATAGTCTTTCCACTATAGTTTGTCCACTTTAGTCTTTCCACTTTAGTCTTTCCACTATAGTCTCCACTTTATTCTGTCCAATACAGTCTTTCCACTATAGTCTTTCCACTATAGTCTGTCCGCTTTTTTCTTTCCACTTTAGTCTTTCCACTATAGTGTCCACTTTATTCTGACCACTTTAGTCTTTCCACTATTCTCTGTCCACTTTAGTCTTTCCACTATAGTCTCCACTTTATTCTGTCCACTACAGTCTTTCCACTATAGTCTGTCCACTTTAGTCTTTCCACTTTAGTTTTTCCACTTTAGTCTGTCCACTTTAGTCTTTCCACTATAGTCTGTCCACTTTAGTCTTTCCACTTTAGTTTTTCACTTTAGTCTGTCCACTTTAGTCTTTCCACTATGGTCTATCCACTTTAGTCTTTCCACTTTATTCTGTCCATTTCAGTGTGTACACTTTAGTCTGTCCACTGAGTCTTTCCACGTCAGTCTTTCCACTATAGTCTGACCACTTTAGTCTTTCCACTTTAGTCTTTCCACTATAGTCTCCACTTTATTCTGTCCACTACAGTCTTTCCAATTTAGTCTTTCCACTATTTTCTGTCCACTTTAGTCTGTCCACTTTAGTCTTTCCACTATAGTCTCCACTTTATTCTGTCCACTACAGTCTTTCCACTATAGTCTTTCCACTATAGTCTGTCCACTTTAGTCTTTCCACTATTCTCTGTCCACTTTAGTCTTTCCACTATACTCTCCACTATATTCTGTCCACTACAGTCTTTCGACTATAGTCTTTCCACTATAGTCTGTCCACTTTAGTCTTTCCACTTTAGTCTTTCCACTATAGTCTCCACTTTATTCTGTCCAATACAGTCTTTCCACTATAGTCTTTCCACTATAGTCTGTCCGCTTTTTTCTTTCCACTTTAGTCTTTCCACTATAGTGTCCACTTTATTCTGTCCACTTTAGTCTTTCCACTATTCTCTGTCCACTTTAGTCTTTCCACTATAGTCTCCACTTTATTCTGTCCACTACAGTCTTTCCACTATAGTCTGTCAACTTTAGTCTTTCCACTATGGTCTATCCACTTTAGTCTTTCCACTTTAGTCTTTCCACTTTATTCTGTCCATTTCAGTGTGTACACTTTAGTCTGTCCACTGAGTCTTTCCACTTCAGTCTTTCCACTATAGTCTGACCACTTTAGTCTTTCCACTTTAGTCTTTCCACTATAGTCTCCACTTTATTCTGTCCACTACAGTCTTTCCAATTTAGTCTTTCCACTATTTTCTGTCCACTTTAATCTGTCCACTTTAGTCTTTCCACTATAGTCTATCCACTTTAGTCTTTCCACTTTAGTCTTTCACTATTCTCTGTCCACTTTAGTCTTTCCACTATAGTCTCCACTTTATTCTGTCCACGACAGTCTTTCCACTATAGTCTTTCCAATATAGTCTGTCCACTTTAATCTTTCCACTATTCTCTGTCCACTTTAGCCTTTCCACTATAGTCTCCACGTTATTCTGTCCACTACAGTCTTTCCACTATAGTCTTTCCACTATAGTCTGTCCACTTTGATCTTTCCACTTTAGTCTTTCCACTATAGTCTCAACTTTATTCTGTCCACTACAGTCTTTCCACTTTAGTCTTTCCACTATTCTCTGTCCACTTTAGTCTTTCCACTATAGTCTCCACTTTATTCTGTCCACGACAGTCTTTCCACTATAGTCTTTCCAATATAGTCTGTCCACTTTAATCTTTCCACTATTCTCTGTCCACTTTAGCCTTTCCACTATAGTCTCCACGTTATTCTGTCCACCACAGTCTTTCCACTATAGTCTTTCCACTATACTCTGTCCACTTTAGTCTTTCCACTTTAGTCTTTCCACTATAGTCTCCACTTTATTCTTTCCACTACAGTCTTTCCACTATAGTCTGTCCACTTTAGTCTATCCACTATTCTCTGTCCACTTTAGCCTTTCCACTATAGTCTCCACGTTATTCTGTCCATTACAGTCTTTCCACTATAGTCTTTCCACTATAGTCTGTCCACTTTGATCTTTCCACTTTAGTCTCCACTTTATTCTGTCCACTACAGTCTTTCCACTTTAGTCTTTCCAATACTCTCTGTCCACTTTAGTCTTTCCACTATAGTCTCCACTTCATTCTGTCCACTACAGTCTTTCCACTATAGTCTTTCCACTATAGTCTGTCCACTTTGATCTTTCCACTTTAGTCTCAACTTTATTCTGTCCACTACAGTATTTCCACTTTAGTCTTTCCACTATTCTCTGTCCACTTTAGTCTTTCCACCATAGTCTCCACTTCATTCTGTCCACTACAGTCTTTCCACTATAGTCTTTCCACTATAGTCTGTCCGCTTTATTCTTTCCACTTTAGTCTTTCCACTATAGTCTCCACTTTATTCTGTCCACTACAGTCTTTCCACTTTAGTCTTTCCAATACTCTCTGTCCACTTTAGTCTTTCCACTATAGTCTCCACTTTATTCTGTCCACTACAGTCTTTCCATAATAGTCTCTCCACTATAGTCTGTCCACTTTATTCTGTCCATTTCAGTGTGTACACTTTAGTCTGTCCACTTTAGTCTTTCCACTATAGTCTTTCCACTATAGTCTTTCCACTATAGTCTGTCCGCTTTATTCTTTCCACTTTAGTCTTTCCACTATAGTCTCCACTTTATTCTGTCCACTACAGTCTTTCCACTTTAGTCTTTCCAATACTCTCTGTCCACTTTAGTCTTTCCACTATAGTCTCCACTTTATTCTGTCCACTACAGTCTTTCCATTATAGTCTCTCCACTATAGTCTGTCCACTTTAGTCTTTCCACTTTAGTCTTTCCACTTTATTCTGTCCATTTCAGTGTGTACACTTTAGTCTGTCCACTTTAGTCTTTCCACTATAGTCTTTCCACTATAGTCTTTCCACTATAGTCTGTCCGCTTTATTCTTTCCACTTTAGTCTTTCCATTATAGTCTCCACATTATTCTGTCCACTACAGTCTTTCCATTATAGTCTCTCCACTATAGTCTGTCCACTTTAGTCTTTCCACTTTAGTCTTTCCACTATAGTCTCCACTTTATTCTGTCCACTACAGTCTTTCCACTATAGTCTGTCCACTTTAGTCTTTCCACTTTAGTTTTTCCACTTTAGTCTGTCCACTTTAGTCTTTCCACTATGGTCTATCCACTTTAGTCTTTCCACTTTAGTCTTTCCACTTTATTCTGTCCATTTCAGTGTGTACACTTTAGTCTGTCCACTGAGTCTTTCCACTTCAGTCTTTCCACTATAGTCTGACCACTTTAGTCTTTCCACTTTAGTCTTTCCACTATAGTCTCCACTTTATTCTGTCCACTATAGTCTTTCCAATTTAGTCTTTCCACTATTTTCTGTCCACTTTAATCTGTCCACTTTAGTCTTTCCACTATAGTCTATTCACTTTAGTCTTTCCACTTTAGTCTTTCACTATTCTCTGTCCACTTTAGTCTTTCCACTATAGTCTCCACTTTATTCTGTCCACGACAGTCTTTCCACTATAGTCTTTCCAATATAGTCTCTCCACTTTAATCTTTCCACTATTCTCTGTCCACTTTAGCCTTTCCACTATAGTCTCCACGTTATTCTGTCCACTACAGTCTTTCCACTATAGTCTTTCCACTATAGTCTGTCCACTTTGATCTTTCCACTTTAGTCTTTCCACTATAGTCTCAACTTTATTCTGTCCACTACAGTCTTTCCACTTTAGTCTTTCCACTATTCTCTGTCCACTTTAGTCTTTCCACTATAGTCTCCAATTTATTCTGTCCACTACAGTTCTTCCACTATAGTCTTTCCACTATAGTCTGTCCACTTTAGTCTTTCCACAATAGTTTTTCCACTTTAGTCTGTCCACTTCAGTCTTTCCACTATACTCTGTCCACTTTAGTCTTTCCACTTTAGTCTTTCCACTATAGTCTCCACTTTATTCTTTCCACTACAGTCTTTCCACTATAGTCTGTCCACTTTAGTCTATCCACTATTCTCTGTCCACTTTAGCCTTTCCACTATAGTCTCCACGTTATTCTGTCCATTACAGTCTTTCCACTATAGTCTTTCCACTATAGTCTGTCCACTTTGATCTTTCCACTTTAGTCTCCACTTTATTCTGTCCACTACAGTCTTTCCACTTTAGTCTTTCCAATACTCTCTGTCCACTTTAGTCTTTCCACTATAGTCTCCACTTCATTCTGTCCACTACAGTCTTTCCACTATAGTCTTTCCACTATAGTCTGTCCACTTTGATCTTTCCACTTTAGTCTCAACTTTATTCTGTCCACTACAGTCTTTCCACTTTAGTCTTTCCACTATTCTCTGTCCACTTTAGTCTTTCCACCATAGTCTCCACTTCATTCTGTCCACTACAGTCTTTCCACTATAGTCTTTCCACTATAGTCTGTCCGCTTTATTCTTTCCACTTTAGTCTTTCCACTATAGTCTCCACTTTATTCTGTCCACTACAGTCTTTCCACTTTAGTCTTTCCAATACTCTCTGTCCACTTTAGTCTTTCCACTATAGTCTCCACTTTATTCTGTCCACTACAGTCTTTCCATTATAGTCTCTCCACTATAGTCTGTCCACTTTAGTCTTTCCACTTTAGTCTTTCCACTTTATTCTGTCCATTTCAGTGTGTACACTTTAGTCTGTCCACTTTAGTCTTTCCACTATAGTCTTTCCACTATAGTCTTTCCACTATAGTCTGTCCGCTTTATTCTTTCCACTTTAGTCTTTCCACTATAGTCTCCACTTTATTCTGTCCACTACAGTCTTTCCACTTTAGTCTTTCCAATACTCTCTGTCCACTTTAGTCTTTCCACTATAGTCTCCACTTTATTCTGTCCACTACAGTCTTTCCATTATAGTCTCTCCACTATAGTCTGTCCACTTTAGTCTTTCCACTTTAGTCTTTCCACTTTATTCTGTCCATTTCAGTGTGTACACTTTAGTCTGTCCACTTTAGTCTTTCCACTATAGTCTTTCCACTATAGTCTTTCCACTATAGTCTGTCCGCTTTATTCTTTCCACTTTAGTCTTTCCATTATAGTCTCCACATTATTCTGTCCACTACAGTCTTTCCATTATAGTCTCTCCACTATAGTCTGTCCACTTTAGTCTTTCCACTTTAGTCTTTCCACTATAGTCTCCACTTTATTCTGTCCACTACAGTCTTTCCACTTTAGTCTTTCCACTATTCTCTGTCCACTTTAGTCTTTCCACTATAGTCTCCACTTTATTCTGTCCACTTCAGTCTTTCCACTATAGTCTTTCCACTAAAGTCTGTCAACTTTAGTCTTTCCACTATTCTCTGTCCACTTTAGTCTTTCCACTATAGTCTCCATTTTATTCTGTCCAATACAGTCTTTCCGCTATAGTCTTTCCACTATAGTCTGTCCACTTTAGTCTTTCCACTTTAGTTTTTCCACTTCAGTCTTTCCACTATAGTCTGTCCACTTTAGTCTTTCCACTATTCTCTGTCCACTTTAGTCTTTCCACTATAGTCTCCATTTTATTCTGTCCATTTCAGTGTGTACACTTTAGTCTGTCCACTGAGTCTTTCCACTTCAGTCTTTCCACTATAGTCTGACCACTTTAGTCTTTCCACTTTAGTCTTTCCACTATAGTCTCCACTTTATTCTGTCCACTACAGTCTTTCCAATTAGTCTTTCCACTATTTCTGTCCACTTTAATCTGTCCACTTTAGTCTTTCCACTATAGTCTATCCACTTTAGTCTTTCCACTTTAGTCTTTCACTATTCTCTGTCCACTTTAGTCTTTCCACTATAGTCTCCACTTTATTCTGTCCACGACAGTCTTTCCACTATAGTCTTTCCAATATAGTCTGTCCACTTTAATCTTTCCACTATTCTCTGTCCACTTTAGCCTTTCCACTATAGTCTCCACGTTATTCTGTCCACTACAGTCTTTCCACTATAGTCTTTCCACTATAGTCTGTCCACTTTGATCTTTCCACTTTAGTCTTTCCACTATAGTCTCAACTTTATTCTGTCCACTACAGTCTTTCCACTTTAGTCTTTCCACTATTCTCTGTCCACTTTAGTCTTTCCACTATAGTCTCCAATTTATTCTGTCCACTACAGTTCTTCCACTATAGCCTTTCCACTATAGTCTGTCCACTTTAGTCTTTCCACAATAGTTTTTCCACTTTAGTCTGTCCACTTCAGTCTTTCCACTATACTCTGTCCACTTTAGTCTTTCCACTTTAGTCTTTCCACTATAGTCTCCACTTTATTCTTTCCACTACAGTCTTTCCACTATAGTCTGTCCACTTTAGTCTATCCACTATTCTCTGTCCACTTTAGCCTTTCCACTATAGTCTCCACGTTATTCTGTCCATTACAGTCTTTCCACTATAGTCTTTCCACTATAGTCTGTCCACTTTGATCTTTCCACTTTAGTCTCCACTTTATTCTGTCCACTACAGTCTTTCCACTTTAGTCTTTCCAATACTCTCTGTCCACTTTAGTCTTTCCACTATAGTCTCCACTTCATTCTGTCCACTACAGTCTTTCCACTATAGTCTTTCCACTATAGTCTGTCCACTTTGATCTTTCCACTTTAGTCTCAACTTTATTCTGTCCACTACAGTCTTTCCACTTTAGTCTTTCCACTATTCTCTGTCCACTTTAGTCTTTCCACCATAGTCTCCACTTCATTCTGTCCACTACAGTCTTTCCACTGTAGTCTTTCCACTATAGTCTGTCCGCTTTATTCTTTCCACTTTAGTCTTTCCACTATAGTCTCCACTTTATTCTGTCCACTACAGTCTTTCCACTTTAGTCTTTCCAATACTCTCTGTCCACTTTAGTCTTTCCACTATAGTCTCCACTTTATTCTGTCCACTACAGTCTTTCCATAATAGTCTCTCCACTATAGTCTGTCCACTTTATTCTGTCCATTTCAGTGTGTACACTTTAGTCTGTCCACTTTAGTCTTTCCACTATAGTCTTTCCACTATAGTCTTTCCACTATAGTCTGTCCGCTTTATTCTTTCCACTTTAGTCTTTCCACTATAGTCTCCACTTTATTCTGTCCACTACAGTCTTTCCACTTTAGTCTTTCCAATACTCTCTGTCCACTTTAGTCTTTCCACTATAGTCTCCACTTTATTCTGTCCACTACAGTCTTTCCATTATAGTCTCTCCACTATAGTCTGTCCACTTTAGTCTTTCCACTTTAGTCTTTCCACTTTATTCTGTCCATTTCAGTGTGTACACTTTAGTCTGTCCACTTTAGTCTTTCCACTATAGTCTTTCCACTATAGTCTTTCCACTATAGTCTGTCCGCTTTATTCTTTCCACTTTAGTCTTTCCATTATAGTCTCCACATTATTCTGTCCACTACAGTCTTTCCATTATAGTCTCTCCACTATAGTCTGTCCACTTTAGTCTTTCCACTTTAGTCTTTCCACTATAGTCTCCACTTTATTCTGTCCACTACAGTCTTTCCACTATAGTCTGTCCACTTTAGTCTTTCCACTTTAGTTTTTCCACTTTAGTCTGTCCACTTTAGTCTTTCCACTATGGTCTATCCACTTTAGTCTTTCCACTTTAGTCTTTCCACTTTATTCTGTCCATTTCAGTGTGTACACTTTAGTCTGTCCACTGAGTCTTTCCACTTCAGTCTTTCCACTATAGTCTGACCACTTTAGTCTTTCCACTTTAGTCTTTCCACTATAGTCTCCACTTTATTCTGTCCACTATAGTCTTTCCAATTTAGTCTTTCCACTATTTTCTGTCCACTTTAATCTGTCCACTTTAGTCTTTCCACTATAGTCTATCCACTTTAGTCTTTCCACTTTAGTCTTTCACTATTCTCTGTCCACTTTAGTCTTTCCACTATAGTCTCCACTTTATTCTGTCCACGACAGTCTTTCCACTATAGTCTTTCCAATATAGTCTCTCCACTTTAATCTTTCCACTATTCTCTGTCCACTTTAGCCTTTCCACTATAGTCTCCACGTTATTCTGTCCACTACAGTCTTTCCACTATAGTCTTTCCACTATAGTCTTTCCACTTTGATCTTTCCACTTTAGTCTTTCCACTATAGTCTCAACTTTATTCTGTCCACTACAGTCTTTCCACTTTAGTCTTTCCACTATTCTCTGTCCACTTTAGTCTTTCCACTATAGTCTCCAATTTATTCTGTCCACTACAGTTCTTCCACTATAGTCTTTCCACTATAGTCTGTCCACTTTAGTCTTTCCACAATAGTTTTTCCACTTTAGTCTGTCCACTTCAGTCTTTCCACTATACTCTGTCCACTTTAGTCTTTCCACTTTAGTCTTTCCACTATAGTCTCCACTTTATTCTTTCCACTACAGTCTTTCCACTATAGTCTGTCCACTTTAGTCTATCCACTATTCTCTGTCCACTTTAGCCTTTCCACTATAGTCTCCACGTTATTCTGTCCATTACAGTCTTTCCACTATAGTCTTTCCACTATAGTCTGTCCACTTTGATCTTTCCACTTTAGTCTCCACTTTATTCTGTCCACTACAGTCTTTCCACTTTAGTCTTTCCAATACTCTCTGTCCACTTTAGTCTTTCCACTATAGTCTCCACTTCATTCTGTCCACTACAGTCTTTCCACTATAGTCTTTCCACTATAGTCTGTCCACTTTGATCTTTCCACTTTAGTCTCAACTTTATTCTGTCCACTACAGTCTTTCCACTTTAGTCTTTCCACTATTCTCTGTCCACTTTAGTCTTTCCACCATAGTCTCCACTTCATTCTGTCCACTACAGTCTTTCCACTATAGTCTTTCCACTATAGTCTGTCCGCTTTATTCTTTCCACTTTAGTCTTTCCACTATAGTCTCCACTTTATTCTGTCCACTACAGTCTTTCCACTTTAGTCTTTCCAATACTCTCTGTCCACTTTAGTCTTTCCACTATGGTCTCCACTTTATTCTGTCCACTACAGTCTTTCCATTATAGTCTCTCCACTATAGTCTGTCCACTTTAGTCTTTCCACTTTAGTCTTTCCACTTTATTCTGTCCATTTCAGTGTGTACACTTTAGTCTGTCCACTTTAGTCTTTCCACTATAGTCTTTCCACTATAGTCTTTCCACTATAGTCTGTCCGCTTTATTCTTTCCACTTTAGTCTTTCCACTATAGTCTCCACTTTATTCTGTCCACTACAGTCTTTCCACTTTAGTCTTTCCAATACTCTCTGTCCACTTTAGTCTTTCCACTATAGTCTCCACTTTATTCTGTCCACTACAGTCTTTCCATTATAGTCTCTCCACTATAGTCTGTCCACTTTAGTCTTTCCACTTTAGTCTTTCCACTTTATTCTGTCCATTTCAGTGTGTACACTTTAGTCTGTCCACTTTAGTCTTTCCACTATAGTCTTTCCACTATAGTCTTTCCACTATAGTCTGTCCGCTTTATTCTTTCCACTTTAGTCTTTCCATTATAGTCTCCACATTATTCTGTCCACTACAGTCTTTCCATTATAGTCTCTCCACTATAGTCTGTCCACTTTAGTCTTTCCACTTTAGTCTTTCCACTATAGTCTCCACTTTATTCTGTCCACTACAGTCTTTCCACTTTAGTCTTTCCACTATTCTCTGTCCACTTTAGTCTTTCCACTATAGTCTCCACTTTATTCTGTCCACTTCAGTCTTTCCACTATAGTCTTTCCACTAAAGTCTGTCAACTTTAGTCTTTCCACTATTCTCTGTCCACTTTAGTCTTTCCACTATAGTCTCCATTTTATTCTGTCCAATACAGTCTTTCCGCTATAGTCTTTCCACTATAGTCTGTCCACTTTAGTCTTTCCACTTTAGTTTTTCCACTTCAGTCTTTCCACTATAGTCTGTCCACTTTAGTCTTTCCACTATTCTCTGTCCACTTTAGTCTTTCCACTATAGTCTCCATTTTATTCTGTCCAATACAGTCTTTCCACTTTAGTCTTTCCACTATTCTCTGTCCACTTTAGTCTTTCCACTTTAGTCTTTCCACTATAGTCTACACTTTATTCTGTCCACTACAGTCTTTCCACTATAGTCTTTCCACTATAGTCTGTCCGCTTTATTCTTTCCACTTTAGTCTTTCCACTATAGTCTCCACTTTATTCTGTCCACTACAGTCTTTCTACTTTAGTCTTTCCACTATTCTCTGTCCACTTTAGTCTCTCCACTATAGTTTCCACTTTATTCTGTCCACTTCAGTCTTTCCACTATAGTCTTTCCACTAAAGTCTGTCAACTTTAGTCTTTCCACTATTCTCTGTCCACTTTAGTCTTTCCACTATAGTCTCCATTTTATTCTGTCCAATCCAGTCTTTCCACTATAGTCTTTCCACTATAGTCTGTCCACTTTAGTCTTTCCAAATTTAGTTTTTCCACTTCAGTCTTTCCACTATAGTCTGTCCACTTTAGTCTTTCCACTTTAGTCTTTCCACTATAGTCTCCACTGTATTCTTTCCACTACAGTCTTTCCACTATAGTCTGTCCATTATAGTCTTTCCACTATTCTCTGTCCACTTTAGTCTTTCCACTATAGTCTCCACTATATTCTGTCCACTACAGTCTTTCCACTATAGTCTTTCCACAATAGTCTGTCCACTTTAGTCTTTCCACTTTAGTTTTTCCACTTTAGTCTGTCCACTTTAGTCTTTCCACTATAGTCTCCACTTTATTCTGTCCACTACAGTCTTTCCAATTTAGTCTTTCCACTATTCTCTGTCCACTTTAGTCTTTCCACTATAGTCTCCATTTTATTCTGTCCAATACAGTCTTTCCACTTTAGTCTTTCCACTATTCTCTGTCCACTTTAGTCTTTCCACTATACTCTCCACTATATTCTGTCCACTACAGTCTTTCGACTATAGTCTTTCCACTATAGTCTGTCCACTTTAGTCTTTCCACTTTAGTCTTTCCACTATAGTCTCCACTTTATTCTGTCCAATACAGTCTTTCCACTATAGTCTTTCCACTATAGTCTGTCCGCTTTTTTCTTTCCACTTTAGTCTTTCCACTATAGTGTCCACTTTATTCTGTCCACTTTAGTCTTTCCACTATTCTCTGTCCACTTTAGTCTTTCCACTATAGTCTCCACTTTATTCTGTCCACTACAGTCTTTCCACTATAGTCTGTCCACTTTAGTCTTTCCACTTTAGTTTTTCCACTTTAGTCTGTCCACTTTAGTCTTTCCACTATGGTCTATCCACTTTAGTCTTTCCACTTTAGTCTTTCCACTTTATTCTGTCCATTTCAGTGTGTACACTTTAGTCTGTCCACTGAGTCTTTCCACTTCAGTCTTTCCACTATAGTCTTACCACTTTAGTCTTTCCACTTTAGTCTTTCCACTATAGTCTCCACTTTATTCTGTCCACTACAGTCTTTCCAATTTAGTCTTTCCACTATTTTCTGTCCACTTTAGTCTGTCCACTTTAGTCTTTCCACTATAGTCTCCACTTTATTCTGTCCACTACAGTCTTTCCACTATAGTCTTTCCACTATAGTCTGTCCACTTTAGTCTTTCCACTATTCTCTGTCCACTTTAGTCTTTCCACTATACTCTCCACTATATTCTGTCCACTACAGTCTTTCGACTATAGTCTTTCCACTATAGTCTGTCCACTTTAGTCTTTCCACTTTAGTCTTTCCACTATAGTCTCCACTTTATTCTGTCCAATACAGTCTTTCCACTATAGTCTTTCCACTATAGTCTGTCCGCTTTTTTCTTTCCACTTTAGTCTTTCCACTATAGTGTCCACTTTATTCTGTCCACTTTAGTCTTTCCACTATTCTCTGTCCACTTTAGTCTTTCCACTATAGTCTCCACTTTATTCTGTCCACTACAGTCTTTCCACTATAGTCTGTCCACTTTAGTCTTTCCACTTTAGTTTTTCCACTTTAGTCTGTCCACTTTAGTCTTTCCACTATGGTCTATCCACTTTAGTCTTTCCACTTTAGTCTTTCCACTTTATTCTGTCCATTTCAGTGTGTACACTTTAGTCTGTCCACTGAGTCTTTCCACTTCAGTCTTTCCACTATAGTCTGACCACTTTAGTCTTTCCACTTTAGTCTTTCCACTATAGTCTCCACTTTATTCTGTCCACTACAGTCTTTCCAATTTAGTCTTTCCACTATTTTCTGTCCACTTTAGTCTGTCCACTTTAGTCTTTCCACTATAGTCTATCCACTTTAGTCTTTCCACTTTAGTCTTTCACTATTCTCTGTCCACTTTAGTCTTTCCACTATAGTCTCCACTTTATTCTGTCCACGACAGTATTTCCACTATAGTCTTTCCAATATAGTCTGTCCACTTTAGTCTTTCCACTATTCTCTGTCCACTTTAGCCTTTCCACTATAGTCTCCACGTTATTCTGTCCACTACAGTCTTTCCACTATAGTCTATCCACTTTAGTCTGTCCACTTTAGTCTTTCCACTATTCTCTGTCCACTTTAGTCTTTCCACTATAGTCTCCACTTTATTCTGTCCACTACAGTCTTTCCACTATAGTCTTTCCACAATAGTCTGTCCACTTTAGTCTTTCCACTTTAGTTTTTCCACTTTAGTCTGTCCACTTTAGTCTTTCCACTATAGTCTCCACTTTATTCTGTCCACTACAGTCTTTCCAATTTAGTCTTTCCACTATTCTCTGTCCACTTTAGTCTTTCCACTATAGTCTCCATTTTATTCTGTCCAATACAGTCTTTCCACTTTAGTCTTTCCACTATTCTCTGTCCACTTTAGTCTTTCCACTATACTCTCCACTATATTCTGTCCACTACAGTCTTTCGACTATAGTCTTTCCACTATAGTCTGTCCACTTTAGTCTTTCCACTTTAGTCTTTCCACTATAGTCTCCACTTTATTCTGTCCAATACAGTCTTTCCACTATAGTCTTTCCACTATAGTCTGTCCTATAGACTATAGTGGAACTATAGTCTTTCCACTATAGTCTGTCCACTTTAGTCTTTCCACTATTCTCTGTCCACTATAGTCTTTCCACTATAGTCTGTCCACTTTAGTCTTTCCACTATAGTCTTTCCACTATAGTCTGTCCGCTTTTTTCTTTCCACTTTAGTCTTTTTTGGACAGAGTATAGTGGAAAGACTGAAGTGGACAGACTAAAGTGGAAAAACTATTGTGGAAAGACTAAAGTGGACAGACTATAGTGGAAAGACTATAGTGGAAAGACTGTAGTGGACAGAATAAACTGGAGACTATAGTGGAAAGACTAAAGTGGACAGAGAATAGTGGAAAGACTTAAGTGGAAAGACTGTAGTGGACAGAATAAAGTTGAGACTATAGTGGAAAGACTAAAGTGGAAAGATCAAAGTGGACAGACTATAGTGGAAAGACTATAGTGGAAAGACTGTAGTGGACAGAATAACGTGGAGACTATAGTGGAAAGGCTAAAGTGGACAGAGAATAGTGGAAAGACTAAAGTGGACAGACTATAGTGGAAAGACTATAGTGGAAAGACTGTAGTGGACAGAATAAAGTGGAGACTATAGTGGAAAGACTAAAGTGGAAAGAATAAAGCGGACAGACTATAGTGGAAAGACTATAGTGGAAAGACTGTAGTGGACAGAATAAAGTGGAGACTATAGTGGAAAGACTAAAGTGGACAGACTAAAGTGGAAAAACTAAAGTGGAAAGACTAAAGTGGACAGACTATAGTGGAAAGACTATAGTGGAAAGACTGTAGTGGACAGAATAAAGTGGAGACTATAGTGGAAAGACTAAAGTGGACATAGAATAGTGGAAAGACTAAAGTGGACAGACTATAGTGGAAAGACTGAAGTGGAAAAACTAAAGTGGAAAGACTAAAGTGGACAGACTATAGTGGAAAGACTATAGTGGAAAGACTGTATTGGACAGAATAAAATGGAGACTATAGTGGAAAGACTAAAGTGGACAGAGAATATTGGAAAGACTAAAGTTGACAGACTTTAGTGGAAAGACTATAGTGGAAAGACTGAAGTGGACAGAATAAAGTGGAGACTATAGTGGAAAGACTAAAGTGGACAGAGAATAGTGGAAAGACTAAAGTGGAAAGACTGTAGTGGACAGAATAAAGTGGAGACTATAGTGGAAAGACTAAAGTGGAAAGACTAAAGTGGACAGACTATAGTGGAGAGACTATAATGGAAAGACTGTAGTGGACAGAATAAAGTGGAGACTATAGTGGAAAGACTAAAGTGGACAGAGAGTATTGGAAAGACTAAAGTGGAAGACTGTAGTGGACAGAATAAAGTGGAGACTATAGTGGAAAGACTAAAGTGGAAAGAATAAAGCGGACAGACTATAGTGGAAAGACTATAGTGGAAAGACTGTAGTGGACAGAATAAAGTGGAGACTATAGTGGAAAGACTAAAGTGGAAAGACTAAAGTGGACGGAGAATAGTGGAAAGACTAAAGTGGACAGACTATAGTGGAAAAGACTGAAGTGGAAAAACTAAAGTGGAAAGACTAAAGTGGACAGACTATAGTGGAAAGACTATAGTGGAAAGACTGTATTGGACAGAATAAAATGGAGACTATAGTGGAAAGAATAAAGTGGACAGAGAATAGTGGAAAGACTAAAGTTGACAGACTTTCGTGGAAAGACTATAGTGGAAAGACTGAAGTGGACAGAATAAAGTGGAGACTATAGTGGAAAGACTAAAGTGGACAGAGAATAGTGGAAAGACTAAAGTGGAAAGACTGTAGTGGACAGAATAAAGTGGAGACTATAGTGGAAATACTAAAGTTGAAAGACTAAAGTGGACAGACTATAGTGGAGAGACTATAATGGAAAGACTGTAGTGGACAGAATAAAGTGGAGACTATAGTGGAAAGACTAAAGTGGACAGAGAGTATTGGAAAGACTAAAGTGGAAAGACTGTAGTGGACAGAATAAAGTGGAGACTATAGTGGAAAGACTAAAGTGGAAAGAATAAAGCGGACAGACTATAGTGGAAAGACTATAGTGGAAAGACTATAGTGGAAAGACTAAAGTGGACAGACTAAAGTGTACACACTGAAATGGACAGAATAAAGTGGAAAGACTAAAGTGGAAAGACTAAAGTGGACAGACTATAGTGGAGAGACTATAATGGAAAGACTGTAGTGGACAGAATAAAGTGGAGACTATAGTGGAAAGACTAAAGTGGACAGAGAGTATTGGAAAGACTAAAGTGGAAAGACTGTAGTGGACAGAATAAAGTGGAGACTATAGTGGAAAGACTAAAGTGGACAGAGAATAGTGGAAAGACTAAAGTGGAAAGACTAAAGTGGATAGACTATAGTGGAAAGACTAAAGTGGACAGAGAGTATTGGAAAGACTAAAGTGGAAAGACTGTAGTGGACAGAATAAAGTGGAGACTATAGTGGAAAGACTAAAGTGGAAAGAATAAAGCGGACAGACTATAGTGGAAAGACTATAGTGGAAAGACTGTAGTGGACAGAATAAAGTGGAGACTATAGTGGAAAGACTAAAGTGGACAGACTAAAGTGGAAAAACTAAAGTGGAAAGACTAAAGTGGACAGACTATAGTGGAAAGACTATAGTGGAAAGACTGTAGTGGACAGAATAAAGTGGAGACTATAGTGGAAAGACTAAAGTGGACGTATAATAGTGGAAAGACTAAAGTGGACAGACTATAGTGGAAAGACTGAAGTGGAAAAACTAAAGTGGAAAGACTAAAGTGGACAGACTATAGTGGAAAGACTATAGTGGAAAGACTGTATTGGACAGAATAAAATGGAGACTATAGTGGAAAGACTAAAGTGGACAGAGAATATTGGAAAGACTAAAGTTGACAGACTTTAGTGGAAAGACTATAGTGGAAAGACTGAAGTGGACAGAATAAAGTGGAGACTATAGTGGAAAGACTAAAGTGGACAGAGAATAGTGGAAAGACTAAAGTGGAAAGACTGTAGTGGACAGAATAAAGTGGAGACTATAGTGGAAAGACTAAAGTGGAAAGACTAAAGTGGACAGACTATAGTGGAGAGACTATAATGGAAAGACTGTAGTGGACAGAAAAAAGTGGAGACTATAGTGGAAAGACTAAAGTGGACAGAGAGTATTGGAAAGACTAAAGTGGAAGACTGTAGTGGACAGAATAAAGTGGAGACTATAGTGGAAAGACTAAAGTGGAAAGAATAAAGCGGACAGACTATAGTGGAAAGACTATAGTGGAAAAACTGTAGTGGACAGAATAAAGTGGAGACTATAGTGGAAAGACTAAAGTGGAAAGACTAAAGTGGACGGAGAATAGTGGAAAGACTAAAGTGGACAGACTATAGTGGAAAAGACTGAAGTGGAAAAACTAAAGTGGAAAGACTAAAGTGGACAGACTATAGTGGAAAGACTATAGTGGAAAGACTGTATTGGACAGAATAAAATGGAGACTATAGTGGAAAGACTGTAGTGGACAGAATAAACTGGAGACTATAGTGGAAAGACTAAAGTGGACAGAGAATAGTGGAAAGACTAAAGTGGAAAGACTGTAGTGGACAGAATAAAGTTGAGACTATAGTGGAAAGACTAAAGTGGAAAGATCAAAGTGGACAGACTATAGTGGAAAGACTATAGTGGAAAGACTGTAGTGGACAGAATAACGTGGAGACTATAGTGGAAAGGCTAAAGTGGACAGAGAATAGTGGAAAGACTAAAGTGGACAGACTATAGTGGAAAGACTATAGTGGAAAGACTGTAGTGGACAGAATAAAGTGGAGACTATAGTGGAAAGACTAAAGTGGACAGAGAATAGTGGAAAGACTAAAGTGGAAAGACTAAAGTGGATAGACTATAGTGGAAAGACTAAAGTGGACAGAGAGTATTGGAAAGACTAAAGTGGAAAGACTGTAGTGGACAGAATAAAGTGGAGACTATAGTGGAAAGACTAAAGTGGAAAGAATAAAGCGGACAGACTATAGTGGAAAGACTATAGTGGAAAGACTGTAGTGGACAGAATAAAGTGGAGACTATAGTGGAAAGACTAAAGTGGACAGACTAAAGTGGAAAAACTAAAGTGGAAAGACTAAAGTGGACAGACTATAGTGGAAAGACTATAGTGGAAAGACTGTAGTGGACAGAATAAAGTGGAGACTATAGTGGAAAGACTAAAGTGGAAAGACTAAAGTGAGAAAGAATAAAGCGGACAGACTATAGTGGAAAGACTATAGTGGAAAGACTGTAGTGGACAGAATAAAGTGGAGACTATAGTGGAAAGACTAAAGTGGACAGAGAATAGTGGAAAGACTGAAGTGGACAGAATAAAGTGGAGACTATAGTGGAAAGACTAAAGTGGACAGAGAATAGTGGAAAGACTAAAGTGGAAAGACTGTAGTGGACAGAATAAAGTGGAGACTATAGTGGAAAGACTAAAGTGGAAAGACTAAAGTGGAACGAATAAAGCGGACAGACTATAGTGGAAAGACTATAGTGGAAAGACTGTAGTGGACAGAATAAAGTGGAGACTATAGTGGAAAGACTAAAGTGGAAAGTCTAAAGTGGACGGAGAATAGTGGAAAGACTAAAGTGGACAGACTATAGTGGAAAAGACTGAAGTGGAAAAACTAAAGTGGAAAGACTAAAGTGGACAGACTATAGTGGAAAGACTATAGTGGAAAGACTGTATTGGACAGAATAAAATGGAGACTATAGTGGAAAGAATAAAGTGGACAGAGAATAGTGGAAAGACTAAAGTTGACAGACTTTCGTGGAAAGACTATAGTGGAAAGACTGAAGTGGACAGAATAAAGTGGAGACTATAGTGGAAAGACTAAAGTGGACAGAGAATAGTGGAAAGACTAAAGTGGAAAGACTGTAGTGGACAGAATAAAGTGGAGACTATAGTGGAAATACTAAAGTTGAAAGACTAAAGTGGACAGACTATAGTGGAGAGACTATAATGGAAAGACTGTAGTGGACAGAATAAAGTGGAGACTATAGTGGAAAGACTAAAGTGGACAGAGAGTATTGGAAAGACTAAAGTGGAAAGACTGTAGTGGACAGAATAAAGTGGAGACTATAGTGGAAAGACTAAAGTGGAAAGAATAAAGCGGACAGACTATAGTGGAAAGACTATAGTGGAAAGACTATAGTGGAAAGACTAAAGTGGACAGACTAAAGTGTACACACTGAAATGGACAGAATAAAGCGGAAAGACTAAAGTGGAAATACTAAAGTGGACAGACTATAGTGGAGAGACTATAATGGAAAGACTGTAGTGGACAGAATAAAGTGGAGACTATAGTGGAAAGACTAAAGTGGACAGAGAGTATTGGAAAGACTAAAGTGGAAATACTGTAGTGGACAGAATAAAGTGGAGACTATAGTGGAAAGACTAAAGTGGAAAGAATAAACCGGACAGACTATAGTGGAAAGACTATAGTGGAAAGACTGTAGTGGACAGAATAAAGTGGAGACTATAGTGGAAAGACTAAAGTGGACAGAGAATAGTGGAAAGACTAAAGTGGAAAGACTGTAGTGGACAGATAAAGTTGAGACTATAGTGGAAAGACTAAAGTGGAAAGATCAAAGTGGACAGACTATAATGGAAAGACTATAGTGGAAAGACTGTAGTGGACAGAATAACGTGGAGACTATAGTGGAAAGGCTAAAGTGGACAGAGAATAGTGGAAAGACTAAAGTGGACAGACTATAGTGGAAAGACTATAGTGGAAAGACTGTAGTGGACAGAATAAAGTGGAGACTATAGTGGAAAGACTAAAGTGGACAGAGAATAGTGGAAAGACTAAAGTGGAAAGACTGTAGTGGACAGAATAAAGTGGAGACTATAGTGGAAAGAATAAAGTGGACAGAGAATAGTGGAAAGACTAAAGTTGACAGACTTTCGTGGAAAGACTATAGTGGAAAGACTGAAGTGGACAGAATAAAGTGGAGACTATAGTGGAAAGACTAAAGTGGACAGAGAATAGTGGAAAGACTAAAGTGGAAAGACTGTAGTGGACAGAATAAAGTGGAGACTATAGTGGAAATACTAAAGTTGAAAGACTAAAGTGGACAGACTATAGTGGAGAGACTATAATGGAAAGACTGTAGTGGACAGAATAAAGTGGAGACTATAGTGGAAAGACTAAAGTGGACAGAGAGTATTGGAAAGACTAAAGTGGAAAGACTGTAGTGGACAGAATAAAGTGGAGACTATAGTGGAAAGACTAAAGTGGAAAGAATAAAGCGGACAGACTATAGTGGAAAGACTATAGTGGAAAGACTATAGTGGAAAGACTAAAGTGGACAGACTAAAGTGTACACACTGAAATGGACAGAATAAAGTGGAAAGACTAAAGTGGAAAGACTAAAGTGGACAGACTATAGTGGAGAGACTATAATGGAAAGACTGTAGTGGACAGAATAAAGTGGAGACTATAGTGGAAAGACTAAAGTGGACAGAGAGTATTGGAAAGACTAAAGTGGAAAGACTGTAGTGGACAGAATAAAGTGGAGACTATAGTGGAAAGACTAAAGTGGAAAGAATAAAGCGGACAGACTATAGTGGAAAGACTATAGTGGAAAGACTGTAGTGGACAGAATAAAGTGGAGACTATAGTGGAAAGACTAAAGTGGACAGAGAATAGTGGAAAGACTAAAGTGGAAAGACTGTAGTGGACAGATAAAGTTGAGACTATAGTGGAAAGACTAAAGTAAAAGATCAAAGTGGACAGACTATAATGGAAAGACTATAGTGGAAAGACTGTAGTGGACAGAATAACGTGGAGACTATAGTGGAAAGGCTAAAGTGGACAGAGAATAGTGGAAAGACTAAAGTGGACAGACTATAGTGGAAAGACTATAGTGGAAAGACTGTAGTGGACAGAATAAAGTGGAGACTATAGTGGAAAGACTAAGTGGACAGAGAATAGTGGAAAGACTAAAGTGGAAAGACTAAAGTAGAAAGACTATAGTGGAAAGACTAAAGTGGACAGAGTATAGTGGAAAGACTGAAGTGGACAGACTATAGTGGAAAGACTATAGTGGAAAGACTGTAGTGGACAGAATAAACTGGAGACTATAGTGGAAAGACTAAAGTGGACAGAGAATAGTGGAAAGACTAAAGTGGAAAGACTGTAGTGGACAGATAAAGTTGAGACTATAGTGGAAAGACTAAAGTGGAAAGATCAAAGTGGACAGACTATAATGGAAAGACTATAGTGGAAAGACTGTAGTGGACAGAATAACGTGGAGACTATAGTGGAAAGGCTAAAGTGGACAGAGAATAGTGGAAAGACTAAAGTGGACAGACTATAGTGGAAAGACTATAGTGGAAAGACTGTAGTGGACAGAATAAAGTGGAGACTATAGTGGAAAGACTAAGTGGACAGAGAATAGTGGAAAGACTAAAGTGGAAAGACTAAAGTGGATAGACTATAGTGGAAAGACTAAAGTGGACAGAGAGTATTGGAAAGACTAAAGTGGAAAGACTGTAGTGGACAGAATAAAGTGGAGACTATAGTGGAAAGACTAGAGTGGACAGAGAATAGTGGACAGACTCAGTAGACAAACTAAAGTGTACACACTGAAATGGACAGAATAAAGTGGAAAGACTAAAGTGGAAAGACTAAAGTGGATAGACTATAGTGGAAAGACTAAAGTGGACAGACTAAAGTGGAAAAACTAAAGTGGAAAGACTAAAGTGGACAGACTATAGTGGAAAGACTATAGTGGAAAGACTGTAGTGGACAGAATAAAGTGGAGACTATAGTGGAAAGACTAAAGTGGACAGAGAATAGTGGAAAGACTAAAGTGGACAGACTATAGTGGAAAGACTACAGTGGAAAGACTGTAGTGGACAGAATAAAATGGAGACTATAGTGGAAAGACTAAAGTGGACAGACTAAAGTGGAAAAACTAAAGTGGAAAGACTAAAGTGGACAGACTATAGTGGAAAGACTATAGTGGAAAGACTGTAGTGGACAGAATAAAGTGGAGACTATAGTGGAAAGACTAAAGTGGACAGAGAATAGTGGAAAGACTAAAGTGGAAAGACTATAGTGGAAAGACTGAAGTGGAAAAACTAAAGTGGAAAGACTAAAGTGGACAGACTATAGTGGAAAGACTATAGTGGAAAGACTGTATTGGACAGAATAAAATGGAGACTATAGTGGAAAGACTAAAGTGGACAGAGAGTAGTGGAAAGACTAAAGTTGACAGACTTTAGTGTAAAGACTATAGTGGACAGAATAAAGTGGAGACTATAGTGGAAAGACTAAAGTGGACAGAGAATAGTGGAAAGACTAAAGTGGAAAGACTGTAGTGGACAGAATAAAGTGGAGACTATAGTGGAAAGACTAAAGTGGAAAGTCTAAAGTGGACGGAGAATAGTGGAAAGACTAAAGTGGACAGACTATAGTGGAAAAGACTGAAGTGGAAAAACTAAAGTGGAAAGACTAAAGTGGACAGACTATAGTGGAAAGACTATAGTGGAAAGACTGTATTGGACAGAATAAAATGGAGACTATAGTGGAAAGAATAAAGTGGACAGAGAATAGTGGAAAGACTAAAGTTGACAGACTTTCGTGGAAAGACTATAGTGGAAAGACTATAGTGGAAAGACTGTAGTGGACAGAATAAAGTGGAGACTATAGTGGAAAGACTAAAGTGGAAAGTCTAAAGTGGACGGAGAATAGTGGAAAGACTAAAGTGGACAGACTATAGTGGAAAAGACTGAAGTGGAAAAACTAAAGTGGAAAGACTAAAGTGGACAGACTATAGTGGAAAGACTATAGTGGAAAGACTGTATTGGACAGAATAAAATGGAGACTATAGTGGAAAGAATAAAGTGGACAGAGAATAGTGGAAAGACTAAAGTTGACAGACTTTCGTGGAAAGACTATAGTGGAAAGACTGAAGTGGACAGAATAAAGTGGAGACTATAGTGGAAAGACTAAAGTGGACAGAGAATAGTGGAAAGACTAAAGTGGAAAGACTGTAGTGGACAGAATAAAGTGGAGACTATAGTGGAAATACTAAAGTTGAAAGACTAAAGTGGACAGACTATAGTGGAGAGACTATAATGGAAAGACTGTAGTGGACAGAATAAAGTGGAGACTATAGTGGAAAGACTAAAGTGGACAGAGAGTATTGGAAAGACTAAAGTGGAAAGACTGTAGTGGACAGAATAAAGTGGAGACTATAGTGGAAAGACTAAAGTGGAAAGAATAAAGCGGACAGACTATAGTGGAAAGACTATAGTGGAAAGACTAAAGTGGACAGACTAAAGTGTACACACTGAAATGGACAGAATAAAGCGGAAAGACTAAAGTGGAAATACTAAAGTGGACAGACTATAGTGGAGAGACTATAATGGAAAGACTGTAGTGGACAGAATAAAGTGGAGACTATAGTGGAAAGACTAAAGTGGACAGAGAGTATTGGAAAGACTAAAGTGGAAATACTGTAGTGGACAGAATAAAGTGGAGACTATAGTGGAAAGACTAAAGTGGAAAGAATAAACCGGACAGACTATAGTGGAAAGACTATAGTGGAAAGACTGTAGTGGACAGAATAAAGTGGAGACTATAGTGGAAAGACTAAAGTGGACAGAGAATAGTGGAAAGACTAAAGTGGAAAGACTGTAGTGGACAGATAAAGTTGAGACTATAGTGGAAAGACTAAAGTGGAAAGATCAAAGTGGACAGACTATAATGGAAAGACTATAGTGGAAAGACTGTAGTGGACAGAATAACGTGGAGACTATAGTGGAAAGGCTAAAGTGGACAGAGAATAGTGGAAAGACTAAAGTGGACAGACTATAGTGGAAAGACTATAGTGGAAAGACTGTAGTGGACAGAATAAAGTGGAGACTATAGTGGAAAGACTAAAGTGGACAGAGAATAGTGGAAAGACTAAAGTGGAAAGACTGTAGTGGACAGAATAAAGTGGAGACTATAGTGGAAAGAATAAAGTGGACAGAGAATAGTGGAAAGACTAAAGTTGACAGACTTTCGTGGAAAGACTATAGTGGAAAGACTGAAGTGGACAGAATAAAGTGGAGACTATAGTGGAAAGACTAAAGTGGACAGAGAATAGTGGAAAGACTAAAGTGGAAAGACTGTAGTGGACAGAATAAAGTGGAGACTATAGTGGAAATACTAAAGTTGAAAGACTAAAGTGGACAGACTATAGTGGAGAGACTATAATGGAAAGACTGTAGTGGACAGAATAAAGTGGAGACTATAGTGGAAAGACTAAAGTGGACAGAGAGTATTGGAAAGACTAAAGTGGAAAGACTGTAGTGGACAGAATAAAGTGGAGACTATAGTGGAAAGACTAAAGTGGAAAGAATAAAGCGGACAGACTATAGTGGAAAGACTATAGTGGAAAGACTATAGTGGAAAGACTAAAGTGGACAGACTAAAGTGTACACACTGAAATGGACAGAATAAAGTGGAAAGACTAAAGTGGAAAGACTAAAGTGGACAGACTATAGTGGAGAGACTATAATGGAAAGACTGTAGTGGACAGAATAAAGTGGAGACTATAGTGGAAAGACTAAAGTGGACAGAGAGTATTGGAAAGACTAAAGTGGAAAGACTGTAGTGGACAGAATAAAGTGGAGACTATAGTGGAAAGACTAAAGTGGAAAGAATAAAGCGGACAGACTATAGTGGAAAGACTATAGTGGAAAGACTGTAGTGGACAGAATAAAGTGGAGACTATAGTGGAAAGACTAAAGTGGACAGAGAATAGTGGAAAGACTAAAGTGGAAAGACTGTAGTGGACAGAGAAAGTTGAGACTATAGTGGAAAGACTAAAGTAAAAGATCAAAGTGGACAGACTATAATGGAAAGACTATAGTGGAAAGACTGTAGTGGACAGAATAACGTGGAGACTATAGTGGAAAGGCTAAAGTGGACAGAGAATAGTGGAAAGACTAAAGTGGACAGACTATAGTGGAAAGACTATAGTGGAAAGACTGTAGTGGACAGAATAAAGTGGAGACTATAGTGGAAAGACTAAGTGGACAGAGAATAGTGGAAAGACTAAAGTGGAAAGACTAAAGTAGAAAGACTATAGTGGAAAGACTAAAGTGGACAGAGTATAGTGGAAAGACTGAAGTGGACAGACTATAGTGGAAAGACTATAGTGGAAAGACTGTAGTGGACAGAATAAACTGGAGACTATAGTGGAAAGACTAAAGTGGACAGAGAATAGTGGAAAGACTAAAGTGGAAAGACTGTAGTGGACAGATAAAGTTGAGACTATAGTGGAAAGACTAAAGTGGAAAGATCAAAGTGGACAGACTATAATGGAAAGACTATAGTGGAAAGACTGTAGTGGACAGAATAACGTGGAGACTATAGTGGAAAGGCTAAAGTGGACAGAGAATAGTGGAAAGACTAAAGTGGACAGACTATAGTGGAAAGACTATAGTGGAAAGACTGTAGTGGACAGAATAAAGTGGAGACTATAGTGGAAAGACTAAGTGGACAGAGAATAGTGGAAAGACTAAAGTGGAAAGACTAAAGTGGATAGACTATAGTGGAAAGACTAAAGTGGACAGAGAGTATTGGAAAGACTAAAGTGGAAAGACTGTAGTGGACAGAATAAAGTGGAGACTATAGTGGAAAGACTAGAGTGGACAGAGAATAGTGGACAGACTCAGTAGACAAACTAAAGTGTACACACTGAAATGGACAGAATAAAGTGGAAAGACTAAAGTGGAAAGACTAAAGTGGATAGACTATAGTGGAAAGACTAAAGTGGACAGACTAAAGTGGAAAAACTAAAGTGGAAAGACTAAAGTGGACAGACTATAGTGGAAAGACTATAGTGGAAAGACTGTAGTGGACAGAATAAAGTGGAGACTATAGTGGAAAGACTAAAGTGGACAGAGAATAGTGGAAAGACTAAAGTGGACAGACTATAGTGGAAAGACTACAGTGGAAAGACTGTAGTGGACAGAATAAAATGGAGACTATAGTGGAAAGACTAAAGTGGACAGACTAAAGTGGAAAAACTAAAGTGGAAAGACTAAAGTGGACAGACTATAGTGGAAAGACTATAGTGGAAAGACTGTAGTGGACAGAATAAAGTGGAGACTATAGTGGAAAGACTAAAGTGGACAGAGAATAGTGGAAAGACTAAAGTGGAAAGACTATAGTGGAAAGACTGAAGTGGAAAAACTAAAGTGGAAAGACTAAAGTGGACAGACTATAGTGGAAAGACTATAGTGGAAAGACTGTATTGGACAGAATAAAATGGAGACTATAGTGGAAAGACTAAAGTGGACAGAGAGTAGTGGAAAGACTAAAGTTGACAGACTTTAGTGTAAAGACTATAGTGGACAGAATAAAGTGGAGACTATAGTGGAAAGACTAAAGTGGACAGAGAATAGTGGAAAGACTAAAGTGGAAAGACTAGAGTGGATAGACTATAGTGCAAAGACTAAAGTGGACAGACTAAAGTGGACAGAAAATAGTGGAAAGACTAAATTGGAAAGACTGTAGTGGACAGAATAAAGTGGAGACTATAGTGGAAAGACTAAAGTGGACAGACTAAAGTGGAAAAACTAAAGTGGAAAGACTAAAGTGGACAGACTATAGTGGAAAGACTATAGTGGAAAGACTGTAGTGGACAGAATAAAGTGGAGACTATAGTGGAAAGACTAAAGTGGACAGAGAATAGTGGAAAGACTAAAGTGGACAGACTATAGTGGAAAGACTGAAGTGGAAAAACTAAAGTGGAAAGACTAAAGTGGACAGACTATAGTGGAAAGACTATAGTGGAAAGACTGTAGTGGACAGAATAAAGTGGAGACTATAGTGGAAAGACTAAAGTGGATAGACTATAGTGGAAAGACTAAAGTGGAAAGACTAAAGTGGAAAGATCAAAGTGGACAGACTATAATGGAAAGACTATAGTGGAAAGACTGTAGTGGACAGAATAACGTGGAGACTATAGTGGAAAGGCTAAAGTGGACAGAGAATAGTGGAAAGACTAAAGTGGACAGACTATAGTGGAAAGACTATAGTGGAAAGACTGTAGTGGACAGAATAAAGTGGAGACTATAGTGGAAAGACTAAGTGGACAGAGAATAGTGGAAAGACTAAAGTGGAAAGACTAAAGTGGATAGACTATAGTGGAAAGACTAAAGTGGACAGAGAGTATTGGAAAGACTAAAGTGGAAAGACTGTAGTGGACAGAATAAAGTGGAGACTATAGTGGAAAGACTAGAGTGGACAGAGAATAGTGGACAGACTCAGTAGACAAACTAAAGTGTACACACTGAAATGGACAGAATAAAGTGGAAAGACTAAAGTGGAAAGACTAAAGTGGATAGACTATAGTGGAAAGACTAAAGTGGACAGACTAAAGTGGAAAAACTAAAGTGGAAAGACTAAAGTGGACAGACTATAGTGGAAAGACTATAGTGGAAAGACTGTAGTGGACAGAATAAAGTGGAGACTATAGTGGAAAGACTAAAGTGGACAGAGAATAGTGGAAAGACTAAAGTGGACAGACTATAGTGGAAAGACTACAGTGGAAAGACTGTAGTGGACAGAATAAAATGGAGACTATAGTGGAAAGACTAAAGTGGACAGACTAAAGTGGAAAAACTAAAGTGGAAAGACTAAAGTGGACAGACTATAGTGGAAAGACTATAGTGGAAAGACTGTAGTGGACAGAATAAAGTGGAGACTATAGTGGAAAGACTAAAGTGGACAGAGAATAGTGGAAAGACTAAAGTGGAAAGACTATAGTGGAAAGACTGAAGTGGAAAAACTAAAGTGGAAAGACTAAAGTGGACAGACTATAGTGGAAAGACTATAGTGGAAAGACTGTATTGGACAGAATAAAATGGAGACTATAGTGGAAAGACTAAAGTGGACAGAGAGTAGTGGAAAGACTAAAGTTGACAGACTTTAGTGTAAAGACTATAGTGGACAGAATAAAGTGGAGACTATAGTGGAAAGACTAAAGTGGACAGAGAATAGTGGAAAGACTAAAGTGGAAAGACTAGAGTGGATAGACTATAGTGCAAAGACTAAAGTGGACAGACTAAAGTGGACAGAAAATAGTGGAAAGACTAAATTGGAAAGACTGTAGTGGACAGAATAAAGTGGAGACTATAGTGGAAAGACTAAAGTGGACAGACTAAAGTGGAAAAACTAAAGTGGAAAGACTAAAGTGGACAGACTATAGTGGAAAGACTATAGTGGAAAGACTGTAGTGGACAGAATAAAGTGGAGACTATAGTGGAAAGACTAAAGTGGACAGAGAATAGTGGAAAGACTAAAGTGGACAGACTATAGTGGAAAGACTGAAGTGGAAAAACTAAAGTGGAAAGACTAAAGTGGACAGACTATAGTGGAAAGACTATAGTGGAAAGACTGTAGTGGACAGAATAAAGTGGAGACTATAGTGGAAAGACTAAAGTGGACAGAGAATAGTGGAAAGACTAAAGTGGAAAGACTAAAGTGGATAGACTATTGTGGAAAGACTATAGTGGAAAGACTGTAGTGGACAGAATAAAGTGGAGACTATAGTGGAAAGACTATAGTGGAAAGACTGTAGTGGACAGAATAAAGTGGAGACTATAGTGGAAAGACTAAAGTGGACAGAGAATAGTGGAAAAACTAAAGTGGAAAGACTAAAGTGGACAGACTATTGTGGAAAGACTATAGTGGAAAGACTGTAGTGGACAGAATAAAGTGGAGACTATAGTGGAAAGACTAAAGTGGACAGAGAATAGTGGAAAGACTAAAGTGGACAGACTATAGTGGAAAGACTGAAGTGGAAAAACTAAAGTGGAAAGACTAAAGTGGACAGACTATAGTGGAAAGACTATAGTGGAAAGACTGGATTGGACAGAATAAAATGGAGACTATAGTGGAAAGACTAAAGTGGACAGAGAATAGTGGAAAGACTAAAGTTGACATACTTTAGTGGAAAGACTATAGTGGAAAGACTGAAGTGGAAAAACTAAAGTGGAAAGACTAAAGTGGACAGACTATAGTGGAAAGACTATAGTGGAAAGACTGTAGTGGACAGAATAAAGTGGAGACTATAGTGGAAAGACTAAAGTGGACAGAGAATAGTGGAAAGACTAAAGTGGACAGACAGAATAAAATGGAGACTATAGTGGAAAGACTAAAGTGGACAGAGAATAGTGGACAGAGAATAGTGGAAAGACTAAAGTGGACAGACTATAGTGGAAAGACTGAAGTGGAAAAACTAAAGTGGAAAGACTAAAGTGGACAGACTATAGTGGAAAGACTATAGTGGAAAGACTGTAGTGGACAGAATAAAGTGGAGACTATAGTGGAAAGACTAAAGTGGACAGAGAATAGTGGAAAGACTAAAGTGGACAGACTATAGTGGAAAGACTATAGTGGAAAGACTGAAGTGGACAGAATAAAGTGGAGACTATAGTGGAAAGGCTAAAGTGGACAGAGAATAGTGGAAAGACTAAACTGGACAGACTATAGTGGAAAGACTATAGTGGAAAGACTGTAGTGGAAAGACTAAAGTGGACAGACTAAACTGGAAAAACTAAAGTGGAAAGACTAAAGTGGACAGACTATAGTGGAAAGACTAAAGTGGACAGAGAATAGTGGAAAGACTAAAGTGGAAAGACTAAAGTGGATAGACTATAGTGGAAAGACTAAAGTGGACAGACTAAAGTGGACAGAAAATAGTGGAAAGACTAAATTGGAAAGACTGTAGTGGACAGAATAAAGTGGAGACTATAGTGGAAAGACTAAAGTGGAAAGACTAAAGTGGACAGACTATAGTGGAAAGACTGAAGTGGAAAGACTCAGTGGACAGACTAAAGTGTACACACTGAAATGAACAGAATAAAGTGGAAAGACTAAAGTGGAAAGACTAAAGTGGATAGACTGTAGTGGAAAGACTAAAGTGGACGGACTAAAGTGGAAAAACTAAAGTGGAAAGACTAAAGTGGACAGACTATAGTGGAAAGACTTTAGTGGACAGAATAAAGTGGAGACTATAGTGGAAAGACTAAAGTGGACAGAGAATAGTGGAAAGACTAAAGTGGACAGAATAAAGTGGAGACTATAGAGGAAAGACTAAAGTGGAAAGAATAAAGCGGACAGACTATAGTGGAAAGACTATAGTGGAAAGACTATAGTGGAAAGACTGTAGTGGACAGAATAAAGTGGAGACTATAGTGGAAAGACTAAAGTGGAAAGACTAAAGTGGACAGACTATAGTGGAAAGACTATAGTCGAAAGACTGTAGTGGACAGAATATAGTGGAGAGTATAGTGGAAAGACTAAAGTGGACATAGAATAGTGGAAAGACTAAAGTGGACAGACTATAGTGGAAAGACTATAGTCGAAAGACTGTAGTGGACAGATTAAAGTGGAGACTATAGTGGAAAGACTAAAGTGGACAGAGAATAGTGGAAAGACTGTAGTGGACAGAATAAAGTTGAGACTATAGTGGAAAGACTAAAGTGGAAAGACTAAAGTGGACAGACTATAGTGGAAAGACTGAAGTGGACAGACTCAGTGGACAGACTAAAGTGTACACACTGAAATGGACAGAATAAAGTGGAAAGACTAAAGTGGAAAGACTAAAGTGGATAGACTATAGTGGAAAGACTAAAGTGGACAGACTAAAGTGGAAAAACTAAAGTGGAAAGACTAAAGTGGACAGACTATAGTGGAAAGACTATAGTGGAAAGACTGTAGTGGACAGAATAAAGTGGAGACTATAGTGGAAAGACTAAAGTGGACAGAGAATAGTGGAAGTATTGGAAAGACTAAAGTGGAAAGACTGTAGTGGACAGAATAAAATGGAGACTATAGTGGAAAGACTAAAGTGGACAGAGAATAGTGGAAAGACTAAAGTTGACAGACTTTAGTGGAAAGACTATAGTGGAAAGACTGAAGTGGACAGAATAAAGTGGAGACTATAGTGGAAAGACTAAAGTGGACAGAGAATAGTGGAAAGACTAAAGTGGAAAGACTGTAGTGGACAGAATAAAGTGGAGACTATAGTGGAAAGACTGAAGTGGACAGACTCAGTAGACAAACTAAAGTGTACACACTGAAATGGACAGAATAAAGTGGAAAGACTAAAGTGGAAAGACTAAAGTGGATAGACTATAGTGGAAAGACTAAAGTGGACAGACTAAAGTGGAAAAACTAAAGTGGAAAGACTAAAGTGGACAGACTATAGTGGAAAGACTATAGTGGAAAGACTGTAGTGGACAGAATAAAGTGGAGACTATAGTGGAAAGACTAAAGTGGACAGAGAATAGTGGAAAGACTAAAGTGGACAGACTATAGTGGAAAGACTACAGTGGAAAGACTGTAGTGGACAGAATAAAATGGAGACTATAGTGGAAAGACTAAAGTGGACAGACTAAAGTGGACAGAGAATATGGGAAAGACTAAAGTGGACAGACTATAGTGGAAAGACTGAAGTGGAAAAACTAAAGTGGAAAGACTAAAATGGACAGACTATAGTGGAAAGACTATAGTGGAAAGACTGTATTGGACAGAATAAAATGGAGACTATAGTGGAAAGACTAAAGTGGACAGAGAGTAGTGGAAAGACTAAAGTTGACAGACTTTAGTGGAAAGACTATAGTGGAAAGACTGAAGTGGACAGAATAAAGTGGAGACTATAGTGGAAAGACTAAAGTGGACAGAGAATAGTGGAAAGACTAAAGTGGAAAGACTGTAGTGGACAGAATAAAGTGGAGACTGTAGTGGAAAGACTAAAGTGGAAAGACTAAAGTGGAGAGACTATAGTGGAGAGACTATAATGGAAAGACTGTAGTGGACAGAATAAAGTGGAGACTATAGTGGAAAGACTAAAGTGGACAGAGAGTATTGGAAAGACTAAAGTGGAAAGACTGTAGTGGACAGAATAAAGTGGAGACTATAGTGGAAAGACAGGAGTGGACAGAATAAAGTGGAGACTATAGTGGAAAGGCTAAAGTGGACAGAGAATAGTGGAAAGACTAAAGTGGACAGACTATAGTGGAAAGACTATAGTGGAAAGACTGTAGTGGACAGAATAAAGTGGAGACTATAGTGGAAAGACTAAAGTGGACAGAGAATAGTGGAAAGACTAAAGTGGAAAGACTAGAGTGGATAGACTATAGTGGAAAGACTAAAGTGGACAGACTAAAGTGGACAGAAAATAGTGGAAAGACTAAATTGGAAAGACTGTAGTGGACAGAATAAAGTGGAGACTATAGTGGAAAGACTAAAGTGGACAGACTAAAGTGGAAAAACTAAAGTGGAAAGACTAAAGTGGACAGACTATAGTGGAAAGACTATAGTGGAAAGACTGTAGTGGACAGAATAAAGTGGAGACTATAGTGGAAAGACAGGAGTGGACAGAATAAAGTGGAGACTATAGTGGAAAGGCTAAAGTGGACAGAGAATAGTGGAAAGACTAAAGTGGACAGACTATAGTGGAAAGACTATAGTGGAAAGACTGTAGTGGACAGAATAAAGTGGAGACTATAGTGGAAAGACTAAAGTGGACAGAGAATAGTGGAAAGACTAAAGTGGAAAGACTAGAGTGGATAGACTATAGTGGAAAGACTAAAGTGGACAGACTAAAGTGGACAGAAAATAGTGGAAAGACTAAATTGGAAAGACTGTAGTGGACAGAATAAAGTGGAGACTATAGTGGAAAGACTAAAGTGGACAGACTAAAGTGGAAAAACTAAAGTGGAAAGACTAAAGTGGACAGACTATAGTGGAAAGACTAAAGTGGAAAGACTAAAGTGGAGAGACTATAGTGGAGAGACTATAATGGAAAGACTGTAGTGGACAGAATAAAGTGGAGACTATAGTGGAAAGACTAAAGTGGACAGAGAGTATTGGAAAGACTAAAGTGGAAAGACTGTAGTGGACAGAATAAAGTGGAGACTATAGTGGAAAGACAGGAGTGGACAGAATAAAGTGGAGACTATAGTGGAAAGGCTAAAGTGGACAGAGAATAGTGGAAAGACTAAAGTGGACAGACTATAGTGGAAAGACTATAGTGGAAAGACTGTAGTGGACAGAATAAAGTGGAGACTATAGTGGAAAGACTAAAGTGGACAGAGAATAGTGGAAAGACTAAAGTGGAAAGACTAGAGTGGATAGACTATAGTGGAAAGACTAAAGTGGACAGACTAAAGTGGACAGAAAATAGTGGAAAGACTAAATTGGAAAGACTGTAGTGGACAGAATAAAGTGGAGACTATAGTGGAAAGACTAAAGTGGACAGACTAAAGTGGAAAAACTAAAGTGGAAAGACTAAAGTGGACAGACTATAGTGGAAAGACTATAGTGGAAAGACTGTAGTGGACAGAATAAAGTGGAGACTATAGTGGAAAGACTAAAGTGGACAGAGAATAGTGGAAAGACTAAAGTGGACAGACTATAGTGGAAAGACTGAAGTGGAAAAACTAAAGTGGAAAGACTAAAGTGGACAGACTATAGTGGAAAGACTATAGTGGAAAGACTGTAGTGGACAGAATAAAGTGGAGACTATAGTGGAAAGACTAAAGTGGACAGAGAATAGTGGAAAGACTAAAGTGGACAGACTATAGTGGAAAGACTATAGTGGAAAGACTGAAGTGGACAGAATAAAGTGGAGACTATAGTGGAAAGGCTAAAGTGGACAGAGAATAGTGGAAAGACTAAACTGGACAGACTATAGTGGAAAGACTATAGTGGAAAGACTGTAGTGGAAAGACTAAAGTGGACAGACTAAACTGGAAAAACTAAAGTGGAAAGACTAAAGTGGACAGACTATAGTGGAAAGACTAAAGTGGACAGAGAATAGTGGAAAGACTAAAGTGGACAGACTAAAGTGGACAGAAAATAGTGGAAAGACTAAATTGGAAAGACTGTAGTGGACAGAATAAAGTGGAAACTATAGTGGAAAGACTAAAGTGGAAAGACTAAAGTGGACAGACTATAGTGGAAAGACTGAAGTGGAAAGACTCAGTGGACAGACTAAAGTGTACACACTGAAATGAACAGAATAAAGTGGAAAGACTAAAGTGGAAAGACTAAAGTGGATAGACTGTAGTGGAAAGACTAAAGTGGACAGACTAAAGTGGAAAAACTAAAGTGGAAAGACTAAAGTGGACAGACTATAGTGGAAAGACTTTAGTGGACAGAATAAAGTGGAGACTATAGTGGAAAGACTAAAGTGGACAGAGAATAGTGGAAAGACTAAAGTGGACAGAATAAAGTGGAGACTATAGAGGAAAGACTAAAGTGGAAAGAATAAAGCGGACAGACTATAGTGGAAAGACTATAGTGGAAAGACTGTAGTGGACAGAATAAAGTGGAGACTATAGTGGAAAGACTAAAGTGGAAAGACTAAAGTGGACAGACTATAGTGGAAAGACTATAGTCGAAAGACTGTAGTGGACAGAATATAGTGGAGAGTATAGTGGAAAGACTAAAGTGGACAGAGAATAGTGGAAAGACTAAAGTGGACAGACTATAGTGGAAAGACTATAGTCGAAAGACTGTAGTGGACAGAATAAAGTGGAGACTATAGTGGAAAGACTAAAGTGGACAGAGAATAGTGGAAAGACTAAAGTGGAAAGACTGTAGTGGACAGAATAAAGTTGAGACTATAGTGGAAAGACTAAAGTGGAAAGACTAAAGTGGACAGACTATAGTGGAAAGACTGAAGTGGACAGACTCAGTGGACAGACTAAAGTGTACACACTGAAATGGACAGAATAAAGTGGAAAGACTAAAGTGGAAAGACTAAAGTGGATAGACTATAGTGGAAAGACTAAAGTGGACAGACTAAAGTGGAAAAACTAAAGTGGAAAGACTAAAGTGGACAGACTATAGTGGAAAGACTATAGTGGAAAGACTGTAGTGGACAGAATAAAGTGGAGACTATAGTGGAAAGACTAAAGTGGACAGAGAATAGTGGAAAGACTAAAGTGGACAGACTATAGTGGAAAGACTGAAGTGGAAAAACTAAAGTGGAAAGACTAAAGTGGACAGACTATAGGGGAAAGACTATAGTGGAAAGACTGTATTGGACAGAATAAAATGGAGACTATAGTGGAAAGACTAAAGTGGACAGAGAGTAGTGGAAAGACTAAAGTTGACAGACTTTAGTGGAAAGACTATAGTGGAATGACTGAAGTGGACAGAATAAAGTGAAGACTATAGTGGAAAGACTAAAGTGGACAGAGAATAGTGGAAAGACTAAAGTGGAAAGACTGTAGTGGACAGAATAAAGTGGAGACTGTAGTGGAAAGACTAAAGTGGAAAGACTAAAGTGGACAGACTATAGTGGAGAGACTATAGTGGAAAGACTGTAGTGGACAGAATAAAGTGGAGACTATAGTGGAAAGACTAAAGTGGACAGAGAATAGTGGAAAGACTAAAGTGGACAGACTATAGTGGAAAGACTATAGTGGAAAGACTGAAGTGGACAGAATAAAGTGGAGACTATAGTGGAAAGACTAAAGTGGACAGAGAATAGTGGAAAGACTAAAGTGGAAAGACTGTAGTGGACAGAATAAAGTGGAGACTATAGTGGAAAGACTGAAGTGGACAGACTCAGTAGATAAACTAAAGTGTACACACTGAAATGGACAGAATAAAGTGGAAAGACTAAAGTGGAAAGACTAAAGTGGATAGACTATAGTGGAAAGACTAAAGTGGACAGACTAAAGTGGAAAAACTAAAGTGGAAAGACTAAAGTGGACAGACTATAGTGGAAAGACTATAGTGGAAAGACTGTAGTGGACAGAATAAAGTGGAGACTATAGTGGAAAGACTAAAGTGGACAGAGAATAGTGGAAAGACTAAAGTGGACAGACCATAGTGGAAAGACTACAGTGGAAAGACTGTAGTGGACAGAATAAAATGGAGACTATAGTGGAAAGACTAAAGTGGACAGACTAAAGTGGACAGAGAATAGTGGAAAGACTAAAGTGGACAGACTATAGTGGAAAGACTGAAGTGGAAAAACTAAAGTGGAAAGACTAAAATGGACAGACTATAGTGGAAAGACTATAGTGGAAAGACTGTATTGGACAGAATAAAATGGAGACTATAGTGGAAAGACTAAAGTGGACAGAGAGTAGTGGAAAGACTAAAGTTGACAGACTTTAGTGGAAAGACTATAGTGGAAAGACTGAAGTGGACAGAATAAAGTGGAGACTATAGTGGAAAGACTAAAGTGGACAGAGAATAGTGGAAAGACTAAAGTGGAAAGACTGTAGTGGACAGAATAAAGTGGAGACTATAGTGGAAAGACTAAAGTGGAAAGACTAAAGTGGACAGACTATAGTGGAGAGACTATAATGGAAAGACTGTAGTGGACAGAATAAAGTGGAGACTATAGTGGAAAGACTAAAGTGGACAGAGAGTATTGGAAAGACTAAAGTGGAAAGACTGTAGTGGACAGAATAAAGTGGAGACTATAGTGGAAAGACTGGAGTGGACAGAATAAAGTGGAGACTATAGTGGAAAGGCTAAAGTGGACAGAGAATAGCGGAAAGACTAAAGTGGACAGACTATAGTGGAAAGACTATAGTGGAAAGACTGTAGTGGACAGAATAAAGTGGAGACTATAGTGGAAAGACTAAAGTGGACAGAGAATAGTGGAAAGACTAAAGTGGAAAGACTAGAGTGGATAGACTATAGTGGAAAGACTAAAGTGGACAGACTAAAGTGGACAGAAAATAGTGGAAAGACTAAATTGGAAAGACTGTAGTGGACAGAATAAAGTGGAGACTATAGTGGAAAGACTAAAGTGGACAGACTAAAGTGGAAAAACTAAAGTGGAAAGACTAAAGTGGACAGACTATAGTGGAAAGACTATAGTGGAAAGACTGTAGTGGACAGAATAAAGTGGAGACTATAGTGGAAAGACTAAAGTGGACAGAGAATAGTGGAAAGACTAAAGTGGACAGACTATAGTGGAAAGACTGTAGTGGAAAAACTAAAGTGGAAAGACTAAAGTGGACAGACTATGGTGGAAAGACTATAGTGGAAAGACTGTAGTGGACAGAATAAAGTGGAGATTATAGTGGAAAGACTAAAGTGGACAGAGAATAGTGGAAAGACTAAAGTGGACAGACTATAGTGGAAAGACTATAGTGGAAAGACTGAAGTGGACAGAATAAAGTGGAGACTATAGTGGAAAGGCTAAAGTGGACAGAGAATAGTGGAAAGACTAAACTGGACAGACTATAGTGGAAAGACTATAGTGGAAAGACTGTAGTGGAAAGACTAAAGTGGACAGACTAAACTGGAAAAACTAAAGTGGAAAGACTAAAGTGGACAGACTATAGTGGAAAGACTAAAGTGGACAGAGAATAGTGGAAAGACTAAAGTGGAAAGACTAAAGTGGATAGACTATAGTGGAAAGACTAAAGTGGACAGACTAAAGTGGACAGAAAATAGTGGAAAGACTAAATTGGAAAGACTGTAGTGGACAGAATAAAGTGGAGACTATAGTGGAAAGACTAAAGTGGAAAGACTAAAGTGGACAGACTATAGTGGAAAGACTGAAGTGGAAAGACTCAGTGGACAGACTAAAGTGTATACACTGAAATGAACAGAATAAAGTGGAAAGACTAAAGTGGAAAGACTAAAGTGGATAGACTGTAGTGGAAAGACTAAAGTGGACAGACTAAAGTGGAAAAACTAAAGTGGAAAGACTAAAGTGGACAGACTATAGTGGAAAGACTTTAGTGGACAGAATAAAGTGGAGACTATAGTGGAAAGACTAAAGTGGACAGAGAATAGTGGAAAGACTAAAGTGGACAGAATAAAGTGGAGACTATAGAGGAAAGACTAAAGTGGAAAGAATAAAGCGGACAGACTATAGTGGAAAGACTATAGTGGAAAGACTATAGTGGAAAGACTGTAGTGGACAGAATAAAGTGGAGACTATAGTGGAAAGACTAAAGTGGAAAGACTAAAGTGGACAGACTATAGTGGAAAGACTATAGTCGAAAGACTGTAGTGGACAGAATATAGTGGAGAGTATAGTGGAAAGACTAAAGTGGACAGAGAATAGTGGAAAGACTAAAGTGGACAGACTATAGTGGAAAGACTATAGTCGAAAGACTGTAGTGGACAGAATAAAGTGGAGACTATAGTGGAAAGACTAAAGTGGACAGAGAATAGTGGAAAGACTAAAGTGGAAAGACTGTAGTGGACAGAATAAAGTTGAGACTATAGTGGAAAGACTAAAGTGGACAGACTATAGTGGAAAGACTGAAGTGGACAGACTCAGTGGACAGACTAAAGTGTACACACTGAAATGGACAGAATAAAGTGGAAAGACTAAAGTGGAAAGACTAAAGTGGATAGACTATAGTGGAAAGACTAAAGTGGACAGACTAAAGTGGAAAAACTAAAGTGGAAAGACTAAAGTGGACAGACTATAGTGGAAAGACTATAGTGGAAAGACTGTAGTGGACAGAATAAAGTGGAGACTATAGTGGAAAGACTAAAGTGGACAGAGAATAGTGGAAAGACTAAAGTGGACAGACTATAGTGGAAAGACTGAAGTGGAAAAACTAAAGTGGAAAGACTAAAGTGGACAGACTATAGGGGAAAGACTATAGTGGAAAGACTGTATTGGACAGAATAAAATGGAGACTATAGTGGAAAGACTAAAGTGGACAGAGAGTAGTGGAAAGACTAAAGTTGACAGACTTTAGTGGAAAGACTATAGTGGAAAGACTGAAGTGGACAGAATAAAGTGAAGACTATAGTGGAAAGACTAAAGTGGACAGAGAATAGTGGAAAGACTAAAGTGGAAAGACTGTAGTGGACAGAATAAAGTGGAGACTATAGTGGAAAGACTAAAGTGGAAAGACTAAAGTGGACAGACTATAGTGGAGAGACTATAATGGAAAGACTGTAGTGGACAGAATAAAGTGGAGACTATAGTGGAAAGACTAAAGTGGACAGAGAGTATTGGAAAGACTAAAGTGAAAAGACTGTAGTGGACAGAATAAAGTGGAGACTATAGTGGAAAGACTGAAGTGGACAGAATAAAGTGGAGAATATAGTGGAAAGGCTAAAGTGGACAGAGAATAGTGGAAAGACTAAAGTGGACAGACTATAGTGGAAAGACTATAGTGGAAAGACTGTAGTGGACAGAATAAAGTGGAGACTATAGTGGAAAGACTAAAGTGGACAGAGAATAGTGGAAAGACTAAAGTGGACAGACTATAGTGGAAAGACTATAGTGGAAAGACTGAAGTGGACAGAATAAAGTGGAGACTATAGTGGAAAGGCTAAAGTGGACAGAGAATAGTGGAAAGACTAAAGTGGACAGACTATAGTGGAAAGACTATAGTGGAAAGACTGTAGTGGACAGAATAAAGTGGAGACTATAGTGGAAAGGCTAAAGTGGACAGAGAATAGTGGAAAGACTAAAGTTGACAGACTTTAGTGGAAAGACTATAGTGGAAAGACTGAAGTGGACAGAATAAAGTGGAGACTATAGTGGAGAGACTAAAGTGGACAGAGAATAGTGGAAAGACTAAAGTGGAAAGACTGAAGTGGACAGACTATAGTGGAAAGACTATAGTGGAAAGACTGGATTGGACAGAATAAAATGGAGACTATAGTGGAAAGACTAAAGTGGACAGAGAATAGTGGAAAGACTAAAGTTGACAGACTTTAGTGGAAAGACTATAGTGGAAAGACTGAAGTGGACAGAATAAAGTGGAGACTATAGTGGAGAGACTAAAGTGGACAGAGAATAGTGGAAAGACTAAAGTGGAAAGACTGTAGTGGACAGAATAAAGTGGAGACTGTAGTGGAAAGACTAAAGTGGAAAGAATAAAGCGGACAGACTATAGTGGAAAGACTATAGTGGAAAGACTGTAGTGGACAGAATAAAGTGTAGACTATAGTGGAAAGACTAAAGTGGAAAGACTAAAGTGGACATAGAATAGTGGAAAGACTAAAGTGGAAAGACTGTATTGGACAGAATAAAATGGAGACTATAGTGGAAAGACTAAAGTGGACAGAGAATAGTGGAAAGACTAAAGTGGACAGACTATAGTGGAAAGACTGAAGTGGAAAAACTAAAGTGGAAAGACTAAAGTGGACAGACTATAGTGGAAAGACTATAGCGGAAAGACTAAAGTGGACAGACTAAAGTGGAGACTATAGTGGAAAGACTAAAGTGGAAAGACTAAAGTGGACAGACTATAGTGGAGAGACTATAATGGAAAGACTGAAGTGGACAGAATAAAGTGGAGACTATAGTGGAAAGACTAAAGTGGACAGAGAATAGTGGAAAGACTAAAGTGGAAAGACTGTAGTGGACAGAATAAAGTGGAGACTATAGTGGAAAGACTAAAGTGGAAAGACTAAAGCGGACAGACTATAGTGGAGAGACTATAATGGAAAGACTGTAGTGGACAGAATAAAGTGGAGACTATAGTGGAAAGACTAAAGTGGACAGAGAATAGTGGAAAGACTAAAGTGGAAAGACTGTAGTGGACAGAATAAAGTGGAGACTATAGTGGAAAGACTAAAGTGGAAAGACTAAAGCGGACAGACTATAGTGGAGAGACTATAATGGAAAGACTGTAGTGGACAGAATAATGTGGAGACTATAGTGGAAAGACTAAAGTGGAAAGAATAAAGCGGACAGACTATAGTGGAAAGACTATAGTGGAAAGACTATAGTGGAAAGACTAAAGTGGACAGACTAAAGTGTACACACTGAAATGGACAGAATAAAGTGGAAAGACTAAAGTGGAAAGACTAAAGTGGACAGACTACAGTGGAGAGACTATAATGGAAAGACTGTAGTGGACAGAATAAAGTGGAGACTATAGTGGAAAGACTAAAGTGGACAGAGAGTATTGGAAAGACTAAAGTGGAAAGACTGTAGTGGACAGAATAAAGTGGAGACTATAGTGGAAAGACTAAAGTGGAAAGAATAAAGCGGACAGACTATAGTGGAAAGACTATAGTGGAAAGACTGTAGTGGACAGAATGAAGTGGAGACTATGGTGGAAAGACTAAAGTGGACAGAGAATAGTGGAAAGACTAAAGTGGAAAGACTGTAGTGGACAGAATAAAGTTGAGACTATAGTGGAAAGACTAAAGTGGAAAGATCAAAGTGGACAGACTATATTGGAAAGACTATAGTGGAAAGACAGTAGTGGAAAGAATAACGTGGAGACTATAGTGGAAAGGCTAAAGTGGACAGAGAATAGTGGAAAGACTAAAGTGGACAGACTATAGTGGAAAGACTGTAGTGGAAAGAATAAAGTGGAGACTATAGTGGAAAGACTAAAGTGGAAAGACTAAAGTGGACAGAGTATAGTGGAAAGACTGAAGTGGACAGACTAAAGTGGAAAAACTATTGTGGAAAGACTAAAGTGGACAGACTATAGTGGAAAGACTATAGTGGAAGAACTGTAGTGGACAGAATAAACTGGAGACTATAGTGGAAAGACTAAAGTGGACAGAGAATAGTGGAAAGACTAAAGTGGAAAGACTGTAGTGGACAGAATAAAGTAGAGACTATAGTGGAAAGACTAAAGTGGAAAGATCAAAGTGGACAGACTATAGTGGAAAGACTATAGTGGAAAGACTGTAGTGGACAGAATAACGTGGAGACTATAGTGGAAAGGCTAAAGTGGACAGAGAATAGTGGAAAGACTAAAGTGGACAGACTATATTGGAAAGACTATAGTGGAAAGACTGTCGTGGACAGAATAAAGTGGAGACTATAGTGGAAAGACTAAAGTGGACAGAGAATAGTGAAAGACTAAAGTGGAAAGACTAAAGTGGATAGACTATAGTGGAAAGACTAAAGTGGACAGACTAAAGTGGACAGAAAATAGTGGAAAGACTAAATTGGAAAGACTGTAGTGGACAGAATAAAGTGGAGACTATAGTGGAAAGACTAAAGTGGTCAGACTATAGTGGAAAGACTGAAGTGGAAAGACTCAGTGGACAGACTAAAGTGTACACACTGAAATGGACAGAATAAAGTGGAAAGACTAAAGTGGAAAGACTAAAGTGGATAGACCATAGTGGAAAGACTAAAGTGGACAGACTAAAGTGGAAAAACTAAAGTGGAAAGACTAAAGTGGACAGACTATAGTGGAAAGACTGTAGTGGACAGAATAAAGTGGAGACTATAGTGGAAAGACTAAAGTGGACAGAGAATAGTGGAAAGACTAAAGTGGACAGAATAAAGTGGACACTATAGTGGAAAGACTAAAGTGGAAAGGAAAAAGCGGACAGACTATAGTGGAAAGACTATAGTGGAAAGACTAAAGTGGACAGACTATAGTGGAAAGACTATAGTGGACAGAGAATAGTGGAAAGACTAAAGTGGACAGACTATAGTGGAAAGACTATAGTGGAAAGACTGTAGTGGACAGAATAAAGTGAAGACTATAGTGGAAAGGCTAAAGTGGACAGAGAATAGTGGAAAGACTAAAGTGGACAGACTATAGTGGAAAGACTATAGTGGAAAGACTGTAGTGGACAGAATAAAGTGGAGACTATAGTGGAAAGACTAAAGTGGACAGAGAATAGTGGAAAGACTAAAGTGGAAAGACTAAAGTGGATAGACTATAGTGGAAAGACTAAAGTGGACAGACTAAAGTGGACAGAAAATAGTGGAAAGACTAAATTGGAAAGACTGTAGTGGACAGAATAAAGTGGAGACTATAGTGGAAAGACTAAAGTGGACAGACTAAAGTGGAAAAACTAAAGTGGAAAGACTAAAGTGGACAGACTATTGTGGAAAGACTATAGTGGAAAGACTGTAGTGGACAGAATAAAGTGGAGACTATAGTGGAAAGACTAAAGTGGACAGAGAATAGTGGAAAGACTAAAGTGGACAGACTATAGTGGAAAGACTGAAGTGGAAAAACTAAAGTGGAAAGACTAAAGTGGACAGACTATAGTGGAAAGACTATAGTGGAAAGACTGGATTGGACAGAATAAAATGGAGACTATAGTGGAAAGACTAAAGTGGACAGAGAATAGTGGAAAGACTAAAGTTGACAGACTTTAGTGGAAAGACTATAGTGGAAAGACTGAAGTGGACAGAATAAAGTGGAGACTATAGTGGAGAGACTAAAGTGGACAGAGAATAGTGGAAAGACTAAAGTGGAAAGACTGTAGTGGACAGAATAAAGTGGAGACTATAGTGGAAAGACTGAAGTGGAAAGAATAAAGCGGACAGACTATAGTGGAAAGACTATAGTGGAAAGACTGTAGTGGACAGAATAAAGTGTAGACTATAGTGGAAAGACTAAAGTGGAAAGACTAAAGTGGACAGAGAATAGTGGAAAGACTAAAGTGGACAGACTATAGTGGAAAGACTGAAGTGGAAAAACTAAAGTGGAAAGACTAAAGTGGACAGACTATAGTGGAAAGACTATAGCGGAAAGACTGTATTGGACAGAATAAAATGGAGACTATAGTGGAAAGACTAAAGTGGACAGAGAATAGTGGAAAGACTAAAGTTGACAGACTTTAGTGGAAAGACTATAGTGGAAAGACTGAAGTGGACAGAATAAAGTGGAGACTATAGTGGAAAGACTAAAGTGGACAGAGAATAGTGGAAAGACTAAAGTGGAAAGACTGTAGTGGACAGAATAAAGTGGAGACTATAGTGGAAAGACTAAAGTGGAAAGACTAAAGTGGACTATAGTGGACTATAGTGGAAAGACTAAAGTGGACAGAGAATAGTGGAAAGACTAAAGTGGAAAGACTAAAGTGGATAGACTATAGTGGAAAGACTAAAGTGGACAGACTAAAGTGGACAGAAAGTAGTGGAAAGACTAAACTGGAAAGACTGTAGTGGACAGAATAAAGTGGAGACTATAGTGGAAAGACTATAGCGGAAAGACTGTATTGGACAGAATAAAATGGAGACTATAGTGGAAAGACTAAAGTGGACAGAGAATAGTGGAAAGACTAAAGTTGACAGACTTTAGTGGAAAGACTATAGTGGAAAGACTGAAGTGGACAGAATAAAGTGGAGACTATAGTGGAAAGACTAAAGTGGACAGAGAATAGTGGAAAGACTAAAGTGGAAAGACTGTAGTGGAAAGAATAAAGTGGAGACTATAGTGGAAAGACTAAAGTGGAAAGAGTAAAGCGGACAGACTATAGTGGAAAGACTATAGTGGAAAGACTATAGTGGAAAGACTAAAGTGGACAGACTAAAGTGTACACACTGAAATGGACAGAATAAAGTGGAAAGACTAAAGTGGAAAGACTAAAGTGGACAGACTATAGTGGAGAGACTATAATGGAAAGACTGTAGTGGACAGAATAAAGTGGAGACTATAGTGGAAAGACTAAAGTGGACAGAGAGTATTGGAAAGACTAAAGTGGAAAGACTGTAGTGGACAGAATAAAGTGGAGACTATAGTGGAAAGACTAAAGTGGAAAGAATAAAGCGGACAGACTATAGTGGAAAGACTATAGTGGAAAGACTGTAGTGGACAGAATGAAGTGGAGACTATGGTGGAAAGACTAAAGTGGACAGAGAATAGTGGAAAGACTAAAGTGGAAAGACTGTAGTGGACAGAATAAAGTTGAGACTATAGTGGAAAGACTAAAGTGGAAAGATCAAAGTGGACAGACTATAGTGGAAAGACTATAGTGGAAAGACTGTAGTGGACAGAATAACGTGGAGACTATAGTGGAAAGGCTAAAGTGGACAGAGAATAGTGGAAAGACTAAAGTGGACAGACTATAGTGGAAAGACTGTAGTGGAAAGAATAAAGTGGAGACTATAGTGGAAAGACTAAAGTGGAAAGACTAAAGTGGACAGAGTATAGTGGAAAGACTGAAGTGGACAGACTAAAGTGGAAAAACTATTGTGGAAAGACTAAAGTGGACAGACTATAGTGGAAAGACTATAGTGGAAGAACTGTAGTGGACAGAATAAACTGGAGACTATAGTGGAAAGACTAAAGTGGACAGAGAATAGTGGAAAGACTAAAGTGGAAAGACTGTAGTGGACAGAATAAAGTAGAGACTATAGTGGAAAGACTAAAGTGGAAAGATCAAAGTGGACAGACTATAGTGGAAAGACTGTAGTGGACAGAATAACGTGGAGACTATAGTGGAAAGGCTAAAGTGGACAGAGAATAGTGGAAAGACTAAAGTGGAAAGACTAAAGTGGAAAGACTAAAGTGGATAGACCATAGTGGAAAGACTAAAGTGGACAGACTAAAGTGGAAAAACTAAAGTGGAAAGACTAAAGTGGACAGACTATAGTGGAAAGACTGTAGTGGACAGAATAAAGTGGAGACTATAGTGGAAAGACTAAAGTGGACAGAGAATAGTGGAAAGACTAAAGTGGACAGAATAAAGTGGACACTATAGTGGAAAGACTAAAGTGGAAAGAAAAAAGCGGACAGACTATAGTGGAAAGACTATAGTGGAAAGACTAAAGTGGACAGACTATAGTGGAAAGACTATAGTGGACAGAGAATAGTGGAAAGACTAAAGTGGACAGACTATAGTGGAAAGACTATAGTGGAAAGACTGTAGTGGACAGAATAAAGTGGAGACTATAGTGGAAAGACTAAAGTGGACAGAGAATAGTGGAAAGACTAAAGTGGAAAGACTAAAGTGGATAGACTATAGTGGAAAGACTAAAGTGGACAGACTAAAGTGGACAGAGAATAGTGGAAAGACTAAAGTGGACAGACTATAGTGGAAAGACTATAGTGGAAAGACTGAAGTGGACAGAATAAAGTGGAGACTATAGTGGAAAGACTAAAGTGGACAGAGAATAGTGGAAAGACTAAAGTGGAAAGACTGTAGTGGACAGAATAAAGTGGAGACTATAGTGGAAAGACTAAAGTGGACAGAGAATAGTGGAAAGACTAAAGTGGACAGACTATAGTGGAAAGACTGAAGTGGAAAAACTAAAGTGGAAAGACTAAAGTGGACAGACTATAGTGGAAAGACTATAGTGGAAAGACTGTAGTGGACAGAATAAAGTGTAGACTATAGTGGAAAGACTAAAGTGGAAAGACTAAAGTGGACAGAGAATAGTGGAAAGACTAAAGTGGACAGACTATAGTGGAAAGACTGAAGTGGAAAAACTAAAGTGGAAAGACTAAAGTGGACAGACTATAGTGGAAAGACTATAGCGGAAAGACTGTATTGGACAGAATAAAATGGAGACTATAGTGGAAAGACTAAAGTGGACAGAGAATAGTGGAAAGACTAAAGTTGACAGACTTTAGTGGAAAGACTATAGTGGAAAGACTGAAGTGGACAGAATAAAGTGGAGACTATAGTGGAGAGACTAAAGTGGACAGAGAATAGTGGAAAGACTAAAGTGGAAAGACTGTAGTGGACAGAATAAAGTGGAGACTATAGTGGAAAGACTGAAGTGGAAAGAATAAAGCGGACAGACTATAGTGGAAAGACTATAGTGGAAAGACTGTAGTGGACAGAATAAAGTGTAGACTATAGTGGAAAGACTAAAGTGGAAAGACTAAAGTGGACAGAGAATAGTGGAAAGACTAAAGTGGACAGACTATAGTGGAAAGACTGAAGTGGAAAAACTAAAGTGGAAAGACTAAAGTGGACAGACTATAGTGGAAAGACTATAGCGGAAAGACTGTATTGGACAGAATAAAATGGAGACTATAGTGGAAAGACTAAAGTGGACAGAGAATAGTGGAAAGACTAAAGTTGACAGACTTTAGTGGAAAGACTATAGTGGAAAGACTGAAGTGGACAGAATAAAGTGGAGACTATAGTGGAAAGACTAAAGTGGACAGAGAATAGTGGAAAGACTAAAGTGGAAAGACTGTAGTGGACAGAATAAAGTGGAGACTATAGTGGAAAGACTAAAGTGGAAAGACTAAAGTGGACTATAGTGGACTATAGTGGAAAGACTAAAGTGGACAGAGAATAGTGGAAAGACTAAAGTGGAAAGACTAAAGTGGATAGACTATAGTGGAAAGACTAAAGTGGACAGACTAAAGTGGACAGAAAGTAGTGGAAAGACTAAACTGGAAAGACTGTAGTGGACAGAATAAAGTGGAGACTATAGTGGAAAGACTATAGCGGAAAGACTGTATTGGACAGAATAAAATGGAGACTATAGTGGAAAGACTAAAGTGGACAGAGAATAGTGGAAAGACTAAAGTTGACAGACTTTAGTGGAAAGACTATAGTGGAAAGACTGAAGTGGACAGAATAAAGTGGAGACTATAGTGGAAAGACTAAAGTGGACAGAGAATAGTGGAAAGACTAAAGTGGAAAGACTGTAGTGGAAAGAATAAAGTGGAGACTATAGTGGAAAGACTAAAGTGGAAAGAGTAAAGCGGACAGACTATAGTGGAAAGACTATAGTGGAAAGACTATAGTGGAAAGACTAAAGTGGACAGACTAAAGTGTACACACTGAAATGGACAGAATAAAGTGGAAAGACTAAAGTGGAAAGACTAAAGTGGACAGACTATAGTGGAGAGACTATAATGGAAAGACTGTAGTGGACAGAATAAAGTGGAGACTATAGTGGAAAGACTAAAGTGGACAGAGAGTATTGGAAAGACTAAAGTGGAAAGACTGTAGTGGACAGAATAAAGTGGAGACTATAGTGGAAAGACTAAAGTGGAAAGAATAAAGCGGACAGACTATAGTGGAAAGACTATAGTGGAAAGACTGTAGTGGACAGAATGAAGTGGAGACTATGGTGGAAAGACTAAAGTGGACAGAGAATAGTGGAAAGACTAAAGTGGAAAGACTGTAGTGGACAGAATAAAGTTGAGACTATAGTGGAAAGACTAAAGTGGAAAGATCAAAGTGGACAGACTATAGTGGAAAGACTATAGTGGAAAGACTGTAGTGGACAGAATAACGTGGAGACTATAGTGGAAAGGCTAAAGTGGACAGAGAATAGTGGAAAGACTAAAGTGGACAGACTATAGTGGAAAGACTGTAGTGGAAAGAATAAAGTGGAGACTATAGTGGAAAGACTAAAGTGGAAAGACTAAAGTGGACAGAGTATAGTGGAAAGACTGAAGTGGACAGACTAAAGTGGAAAAACTATTGTGGAAAGACTAAAGTGGACAGACTATAGTGGAAAGACTATAGTGGAAGAACTGTAGTGGACAGAATAAACTGGAGACTATAGTGGAAAGACTAAAGTGGACAGAGAATAGTGGAAAGACTAAAGTGGAAAGACTGTAGTGGACAGAATAAAGTAGAGACTATAGTGGAAAGACTAAAGTGGAAAGATCAAAGTGGACAGACTATAGTGGAAAGACTGTAGTGGACAGAATAACGTGGAGACTATAGTGGAAAGGCTAAAGTGGACAGAGAATAGTGGAAAGACTAAAGTGGAAAGACTAAAGTGGAAAGACTAAAGTGGATAGACCATAGTGGAAAGACTAAAGTGGACAGACTAAAGTGGAAAAACTAAAGTGGAAAGACTAAAGTGGACAGACTATAGTGGAAAGACTGTAGTGGACAGAATAAAGTGGAGACTATAGTGGAAAGACTAAAGTGGACAGAGAATAGTGGAAAGACTAAAGTGGACAGAATAAAGTGGACACTATAGTGGAAAGACTAAAGTGGAAAGAAAAAAGCGGACAGACTATAGTGGAAAGACTATAGTGGAAAGACTAAAGTGGACAGACTATAGTGGAAAGACTATAGTGGACAGAGAATAGTGGAAAGACTAAAGTGGACAGACTATAGTGGAAAGACTATAGTGGAAAGACTGTAGTGGACAGAATAAAGTGGAGACTATAGTGGAAAGACTAAAGTGGACAGAGAATAGTGGAAAGACTAAAGTGGAAAGACTAAAGTGGATAGACTATAGTGGAAAGACTAAAGTGGACAGACTAAAGTGGACAGAGAATAGTGGAAAGACTAAAGTGGACAGACTATAGTGGAAAGACTATAGTGGAAAGACTGAAGTGGACAGAATAAAGTGGAGACTATAGTGGAAAGACTAAAGTGGACAGAGAATAGTGGAAAGACTAAAGTGGAAAGACTGTAGTGGACAGAATAAAGTGGAGACTATAGTGGAAAGACTAAAGTGGACAGAGAATAGTGGAAAGACTAAAGTGGACAGACTATAGTGGAAAGACTATAGTGGAAAGACTGAAGTGGACAGAATAAAGTGGAGACTATAGTGGAAAGGCTAAAGTGGACAGAGAATAGTGGAAAGACTAAAGTGGACAGACTATAGTGGAAAGACTATAGTGGAAAGACTGTAGTGGACAGAATAAAGTGGAGACTATAGTGGAAAGGCTAAAGTGGACAGAGAATAGTGGAAAGACTAAAGTGGACAGACTATAGTGGAAAGACTATAGTGGAAAGACTGTAGTGGACAGAATAAAGTGGAGACTATAGTGGAAAGACTAAAGTGGACAGAGAATAGTGGAAAGACTAAAGTGGAAAGACTAAAGTGGATAGACTATAGTGGAAAGACTAAAGTGGACAGACTAAAGTGGACAGAAAATAGTGGAAAGACTAAATTGGAAAGACTGTAGTGGACAGAATAAAGTGGAGACTATAGTGGGAAGACTAAAGTGGACAGACTAAAGTGGAAAAACTAAAGTGGAAAGTCTAAAGTGGACAGACTATTGTGGAAAGACTATAGTGGAAAGACTGTAGTGGACAGAATAAAGTGGAGACTATAGTGGAAAGACTAAAGTGGACAGAGAATAGTGGAAAGACTAAAGTGGACAGACTATAGTGGAAAGACTGAAGTGGAAAAACTAAAGTGGAAAGACTAAAGTGGACAGACTATAGTGGAAAGACTATAGTGGAAAGACTGGATTGGACAGAATAAAATGGAGACTATAGTGGAAAGACTAAAGTGGACAGAGAATAGTGGAAAGACTAAAGTTGACAGACTTTAGTGGAAAGACTACAGTGGAAAGACTGAAGTGGACAGAATAAAGTGGAGACTATAGTGGAGAGACTAAAGTGGACAGAGAATAGTGGAAAGACTAAAGTGGAAAGACTGTAGTGGACAGAATAAAGTGGAGACTATAGTGGAAAGACTAAATTGGAAAGAATAAAGCGGACAGACTATAGTGGAAAGACTATAGTGGAAAGACTGTAGTGGACAGAATAAAGTGTAGACTATAGTGGAAAGACTAAAGTGGAAAGACTAAAGTGGACAGAGAATAGTGGAAAGACTAAAGTGGACAGACTATAGTGGAAAGACTGAAGTGGAAAAACTAAAATGGAAAGACTAAAGTGGACAGACTATAGTGGAAAGACTATAGCGGAAAGACTGTATTGGACAGAATAAAATGGAGACTATAGTGGAAAGACTAAAGTGGACAGAGAATAGTGGAAAGACTAAAGTTGACAGACTTTAGTGGAAAGACTATAGTGGAAAGACTGAAGTGGACAGAATAAAGTGGAGACTATAGTGGAAAGACTAAAGTGGACAGAGAATAGTGGAAAGACTAAAGTGGAAAGACTGTAGTGGACAGAATAAAGTGGAGACTATAGTGGAAAGACTAAAGTGGAAAGACTAAAGTGGACTATAGTGGACTATAGTGGAAAGACTAAAGTGGACAGAGAATAGTGGAAAGACTAAAGTGGAAAGACTAAAGTGGATAGACTATAGTGGAAAGACTAAAGTGGACAGACTAAAGTGGACAGAAAATAGTGGAAAGACTAAACTGGAAAGACTGTAGTGGACAGAATAAAGTGGAGACTATAGTGGAAAGACTATAGCGGAAAGACTGTATTGGACAGAATAAAATGGAGACTATAGTGGAAAGACTAAAGTGGACAGAGAATAGTGGAAAGACTAAAGTTGACAGACTTTAGTGGGAAGACTATAGTGGAAAGACTGAAGTGGACAGAATAAAGTGGAGACTATAGTGGAAAGACTAAAGTGGACAGAGAATAGTGGAAAGACTAAAGTGGAAAGACTGTAGTGGAAAGAATAAAGTGGAGACTATAGTGGAAAGACTAAAGTGGAAAGAGTAAAGCGGACAGACTATAGTGGAAAGACTATAGTGGAAAGACTATAGTGGAAAGACTAAAGTGGACAGACTAAAGTGTACACACTGAAATGGACAGAATAAAGTGGAAAGACTAAAGTGGAAAGACTAAAGTGGACAGACTATAGTGGAGAGACTATAATGGAAAGACTGTAGTGGACAGAATAAAGTGGAGACTATAGTGGAAAGACTAAAGTGGACAGAGAGTATTGGAAAGACTAAAGTGGAAAGACTGTAGTGGACAGAATAAAGTGGAGACTATAGTGGAAAGACTAAAGTGGAAAGAATAAAGCGGACAGACTATAGTGGAAAGACTATAGTGGAAAGACTGTAGTGGACAGAATGAAGTGGAGACTATGGTGGAAAGACTAAAGTGGACAGAGAATAGTGGAAAGACTAAAGTGGAAAGACTGTAGTGGACAGAATAAAGTTGAGACTATAGTGGAAAGACTAAAGTGGAAAGATCAAAGTGGACAGACTATAGTGGAAAGACTATAGTGGAAAGACTGTAGTGGACAGAATAACGTGGAGACTATAGTGGAAAGGCTAAAGTGGACAGAGAATAGTGGAAAGACTAAAGTGGACAGACTATAGTGGAAAGACTGTAGTGGAAAGAATAAAGTGGAGACTATAGTGGAAAGACTAAAGTGGAAAGACTAAAGTGGACAGAGTATAGTGGAAAGACTGAAGTGGACAGACTAAAGTGGAAAAACTATTGTGGAAAGACTAAAGTGGACAGACTATAGTGGAAAGACTATAGTGGAAGAACTGTAGTGGACAGAATAAACTGGAGACTATAGTGGAAAGACTAAAGTGGACAGAGAATAGTGGAAAGACTAAAGTGGAAAGACTGTAGTGGACAGAATAAAGTAGAGACTATAGTGGAAAGACTAAAGTGGAAAGATCAAAGTGGACAGACTATAGTGGAAAGACTAAAGTGGAAAGACTAAAGTGGACAGAGTATAGTGGAAAGACTGAAGTGGACAGACTAAAGTGGAAAAACTATTGTGGAAAGACTAAAGTGGACAGACTATAGTGGAAAGACTATAGTGGAAGAACTGTAGTGGACAGAATAAACTGGAGACTATAGTGGAAAGACTAAAGTGGACAGAGAATAGTGGAAAGACTAAAGTGGAAAGACTGTAGTGGACAGAATAAAGTAGAGACTATAGTGGAAAGACTAAAGTGGAAAGATCAAAGTGGACAGACTATAGTGGAAAGACTATAGTGGAAAGACTGTAGTGGACAGAATAACGTGGAGACTATAGTGGAAAGGCTAAAGTGGACAGAGAATAGTGGAAAGACTAAAGTGGACAGACTATATTGGAAAGACTATAGTGGAAAGACTGTCGTGGACAGAATAAAGTGGAGACTATAGTGGAAAGACTAAAGTGGACAGAGAATAGTGAAAGACTAAAGTGGAAAGACTAAAGTGGATAGACTATAGTGGAAAGACTAAAGTGGACAGACTAAAGTGGACAGAAAATAGTGGAAAGACTAAATTGGAAAGACTGTAGTGGACAGAATAAAGTGGAGACTATAGTGGAAAGACTAAAGTGGAAAGACTAAAGTGGTCAAACTATAGTGGAAAGAATGAAGTGGAAAGACTCAGTGGACAGACTAAAGTGTACACACTGAAATGGACAGAATAAAGTGGAAAGACTAAAGTGGAAAGACTAAAGTGGATAGACCATAGTGGAAAGACTAAAGTGGACAGACTAAAGTGGAAAAACTAAAGTGGAAAGACTAAAGTGGACAGACTATAGTGGAAAGACTGTAGTGGACAGAATAAAGTGGAGACTATAGTGGAAAGACTAAAGTGGACAGAGAATAGTGGAAAGACTAAAGTGGACAGAATAAAGTGGACACTATAGTGGAAAGACTAAAGTGGAAAGAAAAAAGCGGACAGACTATAGTGGAAAGACTATAGTGGAAAGACTAAAGTGGACAGACTATAGTGGAAAGACTATAGTGGACAGAGAATAGTGGAAAGACTAAAGTGGACAGACTATAGTGGAAAGACTATAGTGGAAAGACTGTAGTGGACAGAATAAAGTGGAGACTATAGTGGAAAGACGAAAGTGGACAGAGAATAGTGGAAAGACTAAAGTGGAAAGACTAAAGTGGATAGACTATAGTGGAAAGACTAAAGTGGACAGACTAAAGTGGACAGAGAATAGTGGAAAGACTAAAGTGGACAGACTATAGTGGAAAGACTATAGTGGAAAGACTGAAGTGGACAGAATAAAGTGGAGACTATAGTGGAAAGACTAAAGTGGACAGACTGTAGTGGACAGAATAAAGTGGAGACTATAGTGGAAAGGCTAAAGTGGACAGAGAATAGTGGAAAGACTAAAGTGGACAGAGAATAGTGGAAAGACTAAAGTGGACAGACTATAGTGGAAAGACTATAGTGGAAAGACTGTAGTGGACAGAATAAAGTGGAGACTATAGTGGAAAGACTAAAGTGGACAGAGAATAGTGGAAAGACTAAAGTGGAAAGACTAAAGTGGATAGACTATAGTGGAAAGACTAAAGTGGACAGACTAAAGTGGACAGAAAATAGTGGAAAGACTAAATTGGAAAGACTGTAGTGGACAGAATAAAGTGGAGACTATAGTGGAAAGACTAAAGTGGAAAGACTAAAGTGGAAAAACTAAAGTGGAAAGACTAAAGTGGACAGACTATTGTGGAAAGACTATAGTGGAAAGACTGTAGTGGACAGAATAAAGTGGAGACTATAGTGGAAAGACTAAAGTGGACAGAGAATAGTGGAAAGACTAAAGTGGACAGACTATAGTGGAAAGACTGAAGTGGAAAAACTAAAGTGAAAAGACTAAAGTGGACAGACTATAGTGGAAAGACTATAGTGGAAAGACTGGATTGGACAGAATAAAATGGAGACTATAGTGGAAAGACTAAAGTGGACAGAGAATAGTGGAAAGACTAAAGTTGACAGACTTTAGTGGAAAGACTATAGTGGAAAGACTGAAGTGGACAGAATAAAGTGGAGACTATAGTGGAGAGACTAAAGTGGACAGAGAATAGTGGAAAGACTAAAGTGGAAAGACTGTAGTGGACAGAATAAAGTGGAGACTATAGTGGAAAGACTAAAGTGGAAAGAATAAAGCGGACAGACTATAGTGGAAAGACTATAGTGGAAAGACTGTAGTGGACAGAATAAAGTGTAGACTATAGTGGAAAGACTAAAGTGGAAAGACTAAAGTGGACAGAGAATAGTGGAAAGACTAAAGTGGAAAGACTGTATTGGACAGAATAAAATGGAGACTATAGTGGAAAGACTAAAGTGGACAGAGAATAGTGGAAAGACTAAAGTGGACAGACTATAGTGGAAAGACTGAAGTGGAAAAACTAAAGTGGAAAGACTAAAGTGGACAGACTATAGTGGAAAGACTATAGCGGAAAGACTGTATTGGACAGAATAAAATGGAGACTATAGTGGAAAGACTAAAGTGGACAGAGAATAGTGGAAAGACTAAAGTTGACAGACTTTAGTGGAAAGACTATAGTGGAAAGACTGAAGTGGACAGAATAAAAGTGGAGACTATAGTGGAAAGACTAAAGTGGACAGAGAATAGTGGAAAGACTAAAGTGGAAAGACTGTAGTGGACAGAATAAAGTGGAGACTATAGTGGAAAGACTAAAGTGGAAAGACTAAAGTGGACTATAGTGGACTATAGTGGAAAGACTAAAGTGGACAGAGAATAGTGGAAAGACTAAAGTGGAAAGACTAAAGTGGATAGACTATAGTGGAAAGACTAAAGTGGACAGACTAAAGTGGACAGAAAATAGTGGAAAGACTAAACTGGAAAGACTGTAGTGGACAGAATAAAGTGGAGACTATAGTGGAAAGACTAAAGTGGACAGACTAAAGTGGAAAAACTAAAGTGGACAGACTATTGTGGAAAGACTATAGTGGAAAGACTGTAGTGGACAGAATAAAGTGGAGACTATAGTGGAAAGACTAAAGTGGACAGAGAATAGTGGAAAGAATAAAGTGGACAGACTATAGTGGAAAGACTGTAGTGGACAGAATAAAGTGGAGACTATAGTGGAAAGACTAAAGTGGACAGAGAATAGTGGAAAGACTAAAGTGGACAGACTATAGTGGAAAGACTGAAGTGGAAAAACTAAAGTGGAAAGACTAAAGTGGACAGACTATAGTGGAAAGACTATAGTGGAAAGACTAGATTGGACAGAATAAAATGGAGACTATAGTGGAAAGACTAAAGTGGACAGAGAATAGTGGAAAGACTAAAGTTGACAGACTTTAGTGGAAAGACTATAGTGGAAAGACTGTAGTGGACAGAATAAAGTGGAGACTATGGTGGAAAGAATAAAGTGGACAGAGAATAGTGGAAAGACTAAAGTGGACAGACTATAGTGGAAAGACTGTAGTGGAAAGACTGTAGTGGACAGAATAAAGTGGAGACTATAGTGGAAAGACTAAAGTGGACAGAGAATAGTGGAAAGACTAAAGTGGACAGACTATAGTGGAAAGACTATAGTGGACAGACTATAGTTGAAAGACTAAACTGGACAGACTAAAGTGGAAAGACTAAAGTGGACAGACTAAAGTGGAAAGACTAAAGTGGAAAGACTAAAGTGGACAGACGATAGTGGAAAGACTATAGTGGAAAGACTGTAGTGGACAGAATAAAGTGGAGAGTATAGTGGAAAGACTAAAGTGGACAGAGAATAGTGGAAAGACTAAAGTGGACAGACTATAGTGGAAAGACTGTAGTGGAAAGACTGTAGTGGACAGAATAAAGTGGAGAGTATAGTGGAAAGACTAAAGTGGACAGAGAATAGTGGAAAGACTAAAGTGGACAGACTATAGTGGAAAGACTGTAGTGGAAAGACTGTAGTGGACAGAATAAAGTGGAGACTATAGTGGAAAGACTAAAGTGGACAGAGAATAGTGGAAAGACTATAGTGGACAGACTATAGTTGAAAGACTAAAGTGGACAGACTAAAGTGGAAAGACTAAAGAGGACAGACTAAAGTGGAAAGACTAAAGTGGAAAGACTAAAGTGGACAGACGATAGTGGAAAGACTATAGTGGAAAGACTGTAGTGGACAGAATAAAGTGGAGAGTATAGTGGAAAGACTAAAGTGGACAGAGAATAGTGGAAAGACTAAAGTGGACAGACTATAGTGGAAAGACTATAGTGGAAAGACTGTAGTGGACAGAATAAAGTGGAGACTATGGTGGAAAGAATAAAGTGGACAGAGAATAGTGGAAAGACTAAAGTGGACAGACTATAGTGGAAAGACTATAGTGGAAAGACTGTAGTGGACAGAATAAAGTGGAGACTATGGTGGAAAGAATAAAGTGGACAGAGAATACTGAAGAGACTGAAGTGGACAGAATAAAGTGGAGACTATAGTGGAAAGACTAAAGTGGACAGACTGTAGTGGACAGAATAAAGTGGAGACTATAGTGGAAAGGCTAAAGTGGACAGAGAATAGTGGAAAGACTAAAGAGGACAGAGAATAGTGGAAAGACTAAAGTGGACAGACTATAGTGGAAAGACTATAGTGGAAAGACTGTAGTGGACAGAATAAAGTGGAGACTATAGTGGAAAGACTAAAGTGGACAGAGAATAGTGGAAAGACTAAAGTGGAAAGACTAAAGTGGATAGACTATAGTGGAAAGACTAAAGTGGACAGACTAAAGTGGACAGAAAATAGTGGAAAGACTAAATTGGAAAGACTGTAGTGGACAGAATAAAGTGGAGACTATAGTGGAAAGACTAAAGTGGAAAGACTAAAGTGGAAAAACTAAAGTGGAAAGACTAAAGTGGACAGACTATTGTGGAAAGACTATAGTGGAAAGACTGTAGTGGACAGAATAAAGTGGAGACTATAGTGGAAAGACTAAAGTGGACAGAGAATAGTGGAAAGACTAAAGTGGACAGACTATAGTGGAAAGACTGAAGTGGAAAAACTAAAGTGAAAAGACTAAAGTGGACAGACTATAGTGGAAAGACTATAGTGGAAAGACTGGATTGGACAGAATAAAATGGAGACTATAGTGGAAAGACTAAAGTGGACAGAGAATAGTGGAAAGACTAAAGTTGACAGACTTTAGTGGAAAGACTATAGTGGAAAGGTTGAAGTGGACAGAATAAAGTGGAGACTATAGTGGAGAGACTAAAGTGGACAGAGAATAGTGGAAAGACTAAAGTGGAAAGACTGTAGTGGACAGACTATAGGTTCCACTATAGTCTTTCCACTTTAGTCTTTCCACTTTAGTCTTTCCACTTTAGTCTGTCCACTTTAGTCTTTCCACTACAGTCTGTCCACTTTAGTATTTCCACTATTCTCTGTCCACTATAGTCTTTCCACTATAGTCTGTCCACTTTAGTCTTTCCACTTTAATCTTTCCACTTTAGTCTGTCCACTTTATTCTTTCCACTATAGTCTGTCCACTTTAGTCTTTCCACTTTAGTCTTTCCACTTTATTCTATCCACTTCCGTGTGTACACTTTAGTCTGTCCACTGAGTCATTCCACTTCAGTCTTTCCACTATAGTCTTTCCACTATTCTCTGTCCACTATAGTCTTTCCACTATAGTCTGTCCACTTTAGTCTTTCCACTTTAATCTTTCCACTTTAGTCTGTCAACTTTATTCTTTCCACTATAGTCTGTCCATTTTAGTCTTTCCACTTTAGTCTTTCCACTTTATTCTGTCCACTTCAGTGTGTACACTTTAGTCTGTCCACTGAGTCTTTCCACTTCAGTCTTTCCACTATAGTCTGTCCACTTTAGTCTTTCCACTTTAGTCTTTCCACTATAGTCTCCACTTTATTCTGTCCACTACAGTCTTTCCACTTTAGTCTTTCCAATACTCTCTGTCCACTTTAGTCTTTCCACTATAGTCTCCACTTTATTCTGTCCACTACAGTCTTTCCACTATAGTCTGTCCACTTTAGTCTTTCCACTATTCTCTGTCCACTTTAGTCTTTCTACTATAGTCTCCACTTTATTATGTCCACTACAGTCTTTCGACTATAGTCTTTCCACTATAGTCTGTTCACTTTAGTCTTTCCACTTTAGTCTTTCCACTTTAGTCTGTCCACTTTAGTCTTTCCACTACAGTCTGTCCACTTTAGTATTTCCACTATTCTCTGTCCACTATAGTCTTTCCACTATAGTCTGTCCACTTTAGTCTTTCCACTTTAATCTTTCCACTTTAGTCTGTCCACTTTATTCTTTCCACTATAGTCTGTCCACTTTAGTCTTTCCACTTTAGTCTTTCCACTTTATTCTGTCCACTTCAGTGTGTACACTTTAGTCTGTCCACTGAGTCTTTCCACTTCAGTCTTTCCACTATAGTCTGTCCACTTTAGTCTTTCCACTTTAGTCTTTCCACTATAGTCTCCACTTTATTCTGTCCACTACAGTCTTTCCACTTTAGTCTTTCCAATACTCTCTGTCCACTTTAGTCTTTCCACTATAGTCTCCACTTTATTCTGTCCACTACAGTCTTTCCATTATAGTCTGTCCACTTTAGTCTTTCCACTATTCTCTGTCCACTTTAGTCTTTCTACTATAGTCTCCACTTTATTATGTCCACTACAGTCTTTCCACTATAGTCTTTCCACTATAGTCTGTCCACTTTAGTCTTTCCACTATTCTCTGTCCACTTTAGTCTTTCCACTATAGTCTCCACTTTATTCTGTCCACGAGAGTCTTTTCACTATAGTCTTTCCACTATTCTCTGTCTACTTTAGTCTTTCCACTATAGTCTCCACTTTATTCTGTCCACTACAGTCTTTCCACTATAGTCTTTCCACTATAGTCTGTCCACTTTAGTCTTTCCACAATTCTCTGTCCACTTTAGTCTTTCCACTATAGTCTCCACTTTATTCTGTCCACTACAGTCTTTTCACTATAGTCTTTCCACTATAGTCTGTCAACTTTAGTCTTTCCACTATTCTCTGTCCACTACAGTCTTTCCACTATATTCTGTCCACTTTAGTCTTTCCACTATTCTCTGTCCAGTTTAGTCTTTCCACTATAGTCTCCACTTTATTCTGTCCACTACAGTCTTTCCACTCTAGACTTTCCACTATAGTCTATCCACTTTAGTCTTTCCACTTTAGTCTTTCCACTTTCTTCTGTCCACTATAGTCTCCACTTTATTCTGTCCACTACAGTCTTTCCACTATAGTCTTTCCTCTATAGTCTGTCCACTTTAGTCTTTCCACTTTAGTTTTTCCACTTTAGTCTGTCCACTTATTCTTTCCACTATAGTCTATCCACTTTAGTCTTTCCAATTCAGTCTTTCCACTATAGTCTCCACTTTATTCTGTCCTCTACAGTCTTTCCACTATAGTCTTTCCAACATAGTCTGTCCACTTTAGTCTTTCCACTATTCTCTGTCCACTTTAGTCTTTCCACTATAGTCTCCACTTTATTCTGTCCACTACAGTCTTTCCACTATAGTCTTTCCACTATAGTCTTTCCACTTTAGTCTTTCCACTTTAGTCTTTCCACTATAGTCTCCACTTTATTTTGTCCACTACAGTCTTTTCACTTTAGTCTTTCCACTATTCTCTGTCTACTTTAGTCTTTCCACTATAGTCTTTCCAACATAGTCTGTCCACTTTAGTCTTTCCACTATTCTCTGTCCACTTTAGTCTTTCCACTATAGTCTCCACTTTATTCTGTCCACTACAGTCTTTCCACTATAGTCTTTCCACTATAGTCTTTCCACTATAGTCTGTCCACTTTAGTCTTTCCGAGTTCGTCTTTCCACTTTAGTATGTCCACTTTAGTCTTTCCACTATAGTCTGTCCACTTTAGTCTTTCCACTATTCTCTGTCCACTTTATTCTTTCCACTATAGTCTCCACTTTATTCTGTCCACTACAGTCTTTCCACGATAGTCTTTCCACTATAGTCTGTCCATTTTAGTCTTTCCACTATTCTCTGTCCACTTTAGTCTTTCCACTATAGTCTCCACTTTCTTCTGTCCACTACAGTCTTTCCACTATAGTCTTTCCACTATAGTCTGTCCACTTTAGTCTTTCCACTATTCTCTGTCCACTTTAGTCTTTCCACTATAGTATCCACTTTATTCTGTCCACTACAGTCTTTGCACTATAGTCTTTCCACTATTCTCTGTCTACTTTAGTCTTTCCACTATAGTCTCCACTTTCTTTTGTCCACAACAGTCTTTCCACTATAGTCTTTCCACTATAGTCTGTCCACTTTAGTTTTTCCACTATTCTCTGTCCACTTTAGTCTTTCCACTATACTCTCCACTTTATTCTGTCCACTACAGTCTTTCCACTATAGTCTTTCCACTATCGTCTGTCCACTTTAGTCTTTCCACTTTAGTCTTTCCACTTTATTCTGTCCACTTTAGTCTTTCCACGTTAGTCTGTCCACTTTAGTCTTTCAACTATAGTCTGTCCACTATAGTCTTTCCACTATAGTCTGTCCACTTTAGTCTTTCCACTATTCTCTGTCCACTTTAGTCTTTCCACTATAGTCTCCACTTTATTCTGTCCACTACAGTCTTTCCACTATAGTCTTTCCACTATAGTCTGTCCACTTTAGTCTTTCCACTATTCTCTGTCCACTTTAGTCTTTCCACTATAGTCTCCACCTTATTCTGTCCACTGCAGTCTTTTCACTATAGTCTGTCCCCTTTAGTCTGTCCACTTTAGTCTTTCCACTTTAGTCTTTCCACTATAGTCTCCACTTTATTTTGTCCGCTACAGTCTTTCCACTTTAGTCTTTCCACTATTCTCTGTCTATTTTAGTCTTTCCACTATAGTGTCCACTTTATTCTGTCCACTACAGTCTTTCCAATATAGTCTTTCCACTATAGTCCGTCCACTTTAGTCTTTCCACTATTCTCTGTCCACTTTAGTCTTTCCACTATACTCTCCACTTTATTCTGTCCACTACAGTCTTTCCACTATAGTCTTTCCACTATAGTCTGTCCACTTTAGTCTTTCCACTTTAGTCTTTCCACTTTAGTCTGTCCACTTTAGTCTTTCCACTATAGTCTATCCACTTTAGTCTTTCCACTTTAGTCTTTCCACTTTATTCTGTCCATTTCAGTGTGTACACTTTAGTCTGTCCACTGAGTCTTTCCACTTCAGTCTTTCCACTATTTTCTGTCCGCTTTAGTCTTTCCACTATAGTCTCCACTTTATTCTGTCCACTACAGTCTTTCCACTATAGTCTGTCCACTTTAGTCTTTCCACTATTCTCTGTCCACTTTAGTCTTTCCACTATAGTCTCCACTTTATTCTGTCCACTACAGTCTTTCCACTATAGTCTTTCCACTATAGTCTTTCCACTTTAGTCTTTCCACTTTAGTCTTTCCACTATAGTCTCCACTTTATTTTGTCCACTACAGGCTTTTCACTTTAGTCTTTCCACTATTCTCTGTCTACTTTAGTCTTTCCACTATAGTCTCCACTTTATTCTGTCCACTACAGTCTTTCCGCTATAGTCTTTCCACTATAGTCTGTCCACTTTAGTCTTTCCACTATTCTCTGTCCACTTTAGTCTTTCCACTATACTCTCCACTTTATTCTGTCCACTACAGTCTTTCCACTATAGTCTTTCCACTATACTCTGTCCACTTTAGTCTTTCCACTTTAGTCTTTCCACTTTAGTCTGTCCACTTTAGTCTTTCCACTATAGTCCGTCCACTTTAGTCTTTCCACTATTCTCTGTCCACTTTATTCTTTCCACTATAGTCTCCACTTTATTCTGTCCACTACAGTCTTTCCACTATAGTCTTTCCACTATAGTCTGTCCATTTTAGTCTTTCCACTATTCTCTGTCCACTTTAGTCTTTCCACTATAGTCTCCACTTTATTCTGTCCACTACAGTCTTTCCACTATAGTCTTTCCACTATAGTCTGTCCACTTCAGTCTTTCCACTATTCTCTGTCCACTTTAGTCTTTCCACTTTAGTCTCCACTTTATTCTGTCCACTACAGTCTTTTCACCTTAGTCTTTCCACTATTCTCTGTCTACTTTAATCTTTCCACTATAGTCTACACTTTATTCTGTCCACTACAGTCTTTCCACTATAGTCTTTCCACTATAGTCTGTCAACTATAGTCTTTCCACTATAGTCTGTCCACTTTAGTCTTTCCACTATTCTCTGTCCACTTTAGTCTTTCCACTATACTCTCCACTTTATTCTTCTCCACTACAGTCTTTCCACTATAGTCTTTCCACTATCGTCTGTCCACTATCGTCTGTCCACTTTAGTCTTTCCACTTTAGTCTTTCCACTTTAGTCTGTCCACTTTAATCTTTCCACTTTAGTCTGTCCACTTTAGTCTTTCAACTATAGTCTGTCCACTATAGTCTTTCCACTATAGTCTGTCCACTTTAGTCTTTCCACTATTCTCTGTCCACTTTAGTCTTTCCACTATAGTCTCCACTTTATTCTGTCCACTACAGTCTTTCCACTATAGGCTTTCCACTATAGTCTGTCCACTTTAGTCTTTCCACTATTCTCTGTCCACTTTAGTCTTTCCACTATAGTCTCCACTTTATTCTGTCCACTACAGTCTTTTCACTATAGTCTTTCCACTATAGTCTGTCCCCTTTAGTCTGTCCACTTTAGTCTTTCCACTTTAGTCTTTCCACTATAGTCTCCACTTTATTTTGTCCACTACAGTCTTTCCACTTTAGTCTTTCCACTATTCTCTGTCTACTTTAGTCTTTCCACTATACTCTCCACTTTATTCTGTCCACTACAGTCTTTCCACTATAGTCTTTCCACTATAGTCTGTCCACTTTAGTCTGTCCACTTTAGTCTTTCCACTATAGTCTGTCCACTATAGTCTTTCCACTATAGTCTGTCCACTTTAGTCTTTCCACTATTCTCTGTCCACTTTAGTCTTTCCACTATAGTCTCCACTGTATTCTGTCCACTACAGTCTTTCCACTATAGTCTGTCCACTTTAGTCTTTCCACAATTCTCTGTCCACTTTAGTCTTTCCACTATAGTCTCCACTTTATTCTGTCCACTACAGTCTTTTCACTATAGTCTTTCCACTATAGTCTGTCAACTTTAGTCTTTCCACTATTCTCTGTCCACTGCAGTCTTTCCACTATATTCTGTCCACTTTAGTCTTTCCACTATTCTCTGTCCACTTTAGTCTTTCCACTATAGTCTCCACTTTATTCTGTCCACTACAGTCTTTCCACTCTAGACTTTCCACTATAGTCTATCCACTTTAGTCTTTCCACTTTAATCTTTCCACTTTCTTCTGTCCACTATAGTCTCCACTTTATTCTGTCCTCTACAGTCTTTCCACTATAGTCTTTCCAACATAGTCTGTCCACTTTAGTCTTTCCACTATTCTCTGTCCACTTTAGTCTTTCCACTATAGTCTCCACTTTATTCTGTCCACTACAGTCTTTCCACTATAGTCTTTCCACTATAGTCTTTCCACTTTAGTCTTTCCACTTTAGTCTTTCCACTATAGTCTCCACTTTATTTTGTCCACTACAGTCTTTTCAATTTAGTCTTTCCACTATTCTCTGTCTACTTTAGTCTTTCCACTATAGTCTTTCCAACATAGTCTGTCCACTTTAGTCTTTCCACTATTCTCTGTCCACTTTAGTCTTTCCACTTTAGTTTTTCCACTTTAGTCTGTCCACTTATTCTTTCCACTATAGTCTATCCACTTTAGTCTTTCCAATTCAGTCTTTCCACTATAGTCTCCACTTTATTCTGTCCTCTACAGTCTTTCCACTATAGTCTTTCCAACATAGTCTGTCCACTTTAGTCTTTCCACTATTCTCTGTCCACTTTAGTCTTTCCACTATAGTCTCCACTTTATTCTGTCCACTACAGTCTTTCCACTATAGTCTTTCCACTATAGTCTTTCCACTTTAGTCTTTCCACTTTAGTCTTTCCACTATAGTCTCCACTTTATTTTGTCCACTACAGTCTTTTCACTTTAGTCTTTCCACTATTCTCTGTCTACTTTAGTCTTTCCACTATAGTCTTTCCAACATAGTCTGTCCACTTTAGTCTTTCCACTATTCTCTGTCCACTTTAGTCTTTCCACTATAGTCTCCACTTTATTCTGTCCACTACAGTCTTTCCACTATAGTCTTTCCACTATAGTCTTTCCACTATAGTCTGTCCACTTTAGCCTTTCCGAGTTAGTCTTTCCACTTTAGTATGTCCACTTTAGTCTTTCCACTATAGTCTGTCCACTTTAGTCTTTCCGCTATTCTCTGACCACTTTATTCTTTCCACTATAGTCTCCACTTTATTCTGTCCACTACAGTCTTTCCACGATAGTCTTTCCACTATAGTCTGTCCATTTTAGTCTTTCCACTATTCTCTGTCCACTTTAGTCTTTCCACTATAGTCTCCACTTTCTTCTGTCCACTACAGTCTTTCCACTATAGTCTTTCCACTATAGTTTGTCCACTTTAGTCTTTCCACTATTCTCTGTCCACTTTAGTCTTTCCACTATAGTATCCACTTTATTCTGTCCACTACAGTCTTTGCACTATAGTCTTTCCACTATTCTCTGTCTACTTTAGTCTTTCCACTATAGTCTCCACTTTCTTTTGTCCACAACAGTCTTTCCACTATAGTCTGTCCACTTTAGTTTTTCCACTATTCTCTGTCCTCTTTAGTCTTTCCACTATACTCTCTACTTTATTCTGTCCACTACAGTCTTTCCACTATAGTCTTTCCACTATCGTCTGTCCACTTTAGTCTTTCCACTTTAGTCTTTCCACTTTATTCTGTCCACTTTAGTCTTTCCACGTTAGTCTGTCCACTTTAGTCTTTCAACTATAGTCTGTCCACTATAGTCTTTCCACTATAGTCTGTCCACTTTAGTCTTTCCACTATTCTCTGTCCACTTTAGTCTTTCCACTATAGTCTCCACTTTATTCTGTCCACTACAGTCTTTCCACTATAGTCTTTCCACTATAGTCTGTCCACTTTAGTCTTTCCACTATTCTCTGTCCACTTTAGTCTTTCCACTATAGTCTCCACCTTATTCTGTCCACTGCAGTCTTTTCACTATAGTCTGTCCCCTTTAGTCTGTCCACTTTAGTCTTTCCACTTTAGTCTTTCCACTATAGTCTCCACTTTATTTTGTCCACTACAGTCTTTCCACTTTATTCTTTCCACTATTCTCTGTCTATTTTAGTCTTTCCACTATAGTCTCCACTTTATTCTGTCCACTACAGTCTTTCCAATATAGTCTTTCCACTGTAGTCCGTCCACTTTAGTCTTTCCACTATTCTCTGTCCACTTTAGTCTTTCCACTATACTCTCCACTTTATTCTGTCCACTACAGTCTTTCCACTATAGTCTTTCCACTATAGTCTGTCCACTTTAGTCTTTCCACCATAGTCTCCACTTTATTCTGTCCACTACAGTCTTTCCACTATAGTCTTTCCACTATAGTCTTTCCACTTTAGTCTTTCCACTTTAGTCTTTCCACTATAGTCTCCACTTTATTTTGTCCACTACAGTCTTTTCACTTTAGTCTTTCCACTATTCTCTGTCTACTTTAGTCTTTCCACTATAGTCTTTCCAACATAGTCTGTCCACTTTAGTCTTTCCACTATTCTCTGTCCACTTTAGTCTTTCCACTATAGTCTCCACTTTATTCTGTCCACTACAGTCTTTCCACTATAGTCTTTCCACTATAGTCTGTCCACTTTAGTCTTTCCACTATTCTCTGTCCACTTTAGTCTTTCCACTATAGTCTCCACCTTATTCTGTCCACTGCAGTCTTTTCACTATAGTCTGTCCCCTTTAGTCTGTCCACTTTAGTCTTTCCACTTTAGTCTTTCCACTATAGTCTCCACTTTATTTTGTCCACTACAGTCTTTCCACTTTAGTCTTTCCACTATTCTCTGTCTATTTTAGTCTTTCCACTATAGTCTCCACTTTATTCTGTCCACTACAGTCTTTCCAATATAGTCTTTCCACTATAGTCCGTCCACTTTAGTCTTGCCACTATTCTCTGTCCACTTTAGTCTTTCCACTATACTCTCCACTTTATTCTATCCACTACAGTCTTTCCACTATAGTCTTTCCACTATAGTCTGTCCACTTTAGTCTTTCCACTATAGTCTCCACTTTATTCTGTCCACTACAGTCTTTCCACTATAGTCTTTCCACTATAGTCTTTCCACTTTAGTCTTTCCACTTTAGTCTTTCCACTATAGTCTCCACTTTATTTTGTCCACTACAGTCTTTTCACTTTAGTCTTTCCACTATTCTCTGTCTACTTTAGTCTTTCCACTATAGTCTTTCCAACATAGTCTGTCCACTTTAGTCTTTCCACTATTCTCTGTCCACTTTAGTCTTTCCACTATAGTCTCCACTTTATTCTGTCCACTACAGTCTTTCCACTATAGTCTTTCCACTATAGTCTTTCCACTTTAGTCTTTCCACTTTAGTCTTTCCACTATAGTCTCCACTTTATTTTGTCCACTACAGTCTTTTCACTTTAGTCTTTCCACTATTCTCTGTCTACTTTAGTCTTTCCACTATAGTCTTTCCAACATAGTCTGTCCACTTTAGTCTTTCCACTATTCTCTGTCCACTTTAGTCTTTCCACTATAGTCTCCACTTTATTCTGTCCACTACAGTCTTTCCACTATAGTCTTTCCACTATAGTCTTTCCACTATAGTCTGTCCACTTTAGTCTTTCCGAGTTAGTCTTTCCACTTTAGTATGTCCACTTTAGTCTTTCCACTATAGTCTGTCCACTTTAGTCTTTCCGCTATTCTCTGTCCACTTTATTCTTTCCACTATAGTCTCCACTTTATTCTGTCCACTACAGTCTTTCCACGATAGTCTTTCCACTATAGTCTGTCCATTTTAGTCTTTCCACTATTCTCTGTCCACTTTAGTCTTTCCACTATAGTCTCCACTTTCTTCTGTCCACTACAGTCTTTCCACTATAGTCTTTCCACTATAGTCTGTCCACTTTAGTCTTTCCACTATTCTCTGTCCACTTTAGTCTTTCCACTATAGTATCCACTTTATTCTGTCCACTACAGTCTTTGCCCTATAGTCTTTCCACTATTCTCTGTCTACTTTAGTCTTTCCACTATAGTCTCCACTTTCTTTTGTCCACAACAGTCTTTCCACTATAGTCTTTCCACTATAGTCTGTCCACTTTAGTTTTTCCACTATTCTCTGTCCACTTTAGTCTTTCCACTATACTCTCCACTTTATTCTGTCCACTACAGTCTTTCCACTATAGTCTTTCCACTATCGTCTGTCCACTTTAGTCTTTCCACTTTAGTCTTTCCACTTTATTCTGTCCACTTTAGTCTTTCCACGTTAGTCTGTCCACTTTAGTCTTTCAACTATAGTCTGTCCACTATAGTCTTTCCACTATAGTCTGTCCCCTTTAGTCTGTCCACTTTAGTCTTTCCACTTTAGTCTTTCCACTATAGTCTCCACTTTATTTTGTCCACTACAGTCTTTCCACTTTAGTCTTTCCACTATTCTCTGTCTATTTTAGTCTTTCCACTATAGTCTCCACTTTATTCTGTCCACTACAGTCTTTCCAATATAGTCTTTCCACTATAGTCCGTCCACTTTAGTCTTTCCACTATTCTCTGTCCATTTTAGTCTTTCCACTATACTCTCCACTTTATTCTGTCCACTACAGTCTTTCCACTATAGTCTTTGAACTATAGTCTGTCCACTTTAGTCTTTCCACTTTAGTCTTTCCACTTTAGTCTGTCCACTTTAGTCTTTCCACTATAGTCTATCCACTTTAGTCTTTCCACTTTAGTCTTTCCACTTTATTCTGTCCATTTCAGTGTGTACACTTTAGTCTGTCCACTGAGTCTTTCCACTTCAGTCTTTCCACTATAGTCTGTCCACTTTAGTCTTTCCACTATTCTCTGTCCACTTTAGTCTTTCCACTATAGTATCCACTTTATTCTGTCCACTACAGTCTTTGCACTATAGTCTTTCCACTATTCTCTGTCTACTTTAGTCTTTCCACTATAGTCTCCACTTTCTTTTGTCCACAACAGTCTTTCCACTATAGTCTGTCCACTTTAGTTTTTCCACTATTCTCTGTCCTCTTTAGTCTTTCCACTATACTCTCTACTTTATTCTGTCCACTACAGTCTTTCCACTATAGTCTTTCCACTATCGTCTGTCCACTTTAGTCTTTCCACTTTAGTCTTTCCACTTTATTCTTTCCACTTTAGTCTTTCCACGTTAGTCTGTCCACTTTAGTCTTTCAACTATAGTCTGTCCACTATAGTCTTTCCACTATAGTCTGTCCACTTTAGTCTTTCCACTATTCTCTGTCCACTTTAGTCTTTCCACTATAGTCTCCACTTTATTCTGTCCACTACAGTCTTTCCAGTATAGTCTTTCCACTATAGTCTGTCCACTTTAGTCTTTCCACTATTCTCTGTCCACTTTAGTCTTTCCACTATAGTCTCCACCTTATTCTGTCCACTGCAGTCTTTTCACTATAGTCTTTCCCCTTTAGTCTGTCCACTTTAGTCTTTCCACTTTAGTCTTTCCACTATAGTCTCCACTTTATTTTGTCCACTACAGTCTTTCCACTTTAGTCTTTCCACTATTCTCTGTCTATTTTAGTCTTTCCACTATAGTCTCCACTTTATTCTGTCCACTACAGTCTTTCCAATATAGTCTTTCCACTATAGTCCGTCCACTTTAGTCTTTCCACTATTCTCTGTCCACTTTAGTCTTTCCACTATACTCTCCACTTTATTCTGTCCACTACAGTCTTTCCACTATAGTCTTTCCACTATAGTCTGTCCACTTTAGTCTTTCCACTATAGTCTCCACTTTATTCTGTCCACTACAGTCTTTCCACTATAGTCTTTCCACTATAGTCTTTCCACTTTAGTCTTTCCACTTTAGTCTTTCCACTATAGTCTCCACTTTATTTTGTCCACTACAGTCTTTTCACTTTAGTCTTTCCACTATTCTCTGTCTACTTTAGTCTTTCCACTATAGTCTTTCCAACATAGTCTGTCCACTTTAGTCTTTCCACTATTCTCTGTCCACTTTAGTCTTTCCACTATAGTCTCCACTTTATTCTGTCCACTACAGTCTTTCCACTATAGTCTTTCCACTATAGTCTGTCCACTTTAGTCTTTCCACTATTCTCTGTCCACTTTAGTCTTTCCACTATAGTCTCCACCTTATTCTGTCCACTGCAGTCTTTTCACTATAGTCTGTCCCCTTTAGTCTGTCCACTTTAGTCTTTCCACTTTAGTCTTTCCACTATAGTCTCCACTTTATTTTGTCCACTACAGTCTTTCCACTTTAGTCTTTCCACTATTCTCTGTCTATTTTAGTCTTTCCACTATAGTCTCCACTTTATTCTGTCCACTACAGTCTTTCCAATATAGTCTTTCCACTATAGTCCGTCCACTTTAGTCTTGCCACTATTCTCTGTCCACTTTAGTCTTTCCACTATACTCTCCACTTTATTCTGTCCACTACAGTCTTTCCACTATAGTCTTTCCACTATAGTCTGTCCACTTTAGTCTTTCCACTATAGTCTCCACTTTATTCTGTCCACTACAGTCTTTCCACTATAGTCTTTCCACTATAGTCTTTCCACTTTAGTCTTTCCACTTTAGTCTTTCCACTATAGTCTCCACTTTATTTTGTCCACTACAGTCTTTTCACTTTAGTCTTTCCACTATTCTCTGTCTACTTTAGTCTTTCCACTATAGTCTTTCCAACATAGTCTGTCCACTTTAGTCTTTCCACTATTCTCTGTCCACTTTAGTCTTTCCACTATAGTCTCCACTTTATTCTGTCCACTACAGTCTTTCCACTATAGTCTTTCCACTATAGTCTTTCCACTTTAGTCTTTCCACTTTAGTCTTTCCACTATAGTCTCCACTTTATTTTGTCCACTACAGTCTTTTCAATTTAGTCTTTCCACTATTCTCTGTCTACTTTAGTCTTTCCACTATAGTCTTTCCAACATAGTCTGTCCACTTTAGTCTTTCCACTATTCTCTGTCCACTTTAGTCTTTCCACTATAGTCTCCACTTTATTCTGTCCACTACAGTCTTTCCACTATAGTCTTTCCACTATAGTCTTTCCACTATAGTCTGTCCACTTTAGTCTTTCCGAGTTAGTCTTTCCACTTTAGTATGTCCACTTTAGTCTTTCCACTATAGTCTGTCCACTTTAGTCTTTCCGCTATTCTCTGTCCACTTTATTCTTTCCACTATAGTCTCCACTTTATTCTGTCCACTACAGTCTTTCCACGATAGTCTTTCCACTATAGTCTGTCCATTTTAGTCTTTCCACTATTCTCTGTCCACTTTAGTCTTTCCACTATAGTCTCCACTTTCTTCTGTCCACTACAGTCTTTCCACTATAGTCTTTCCACTATAGTCTGTCCACTTTAGTTTTTCCACTATTCTCTGTCCACTTTAGTCTTTCCACTATAGTATCCACTTTATTCTGTCCACTACAGTCTTTGCCCTATAGTCTTTCCACTATTCTCTGTCTACTTTAGTCTTTCCACTATAGTCTCCACTTTCTTTTGTCCACAACAGTCTTTCCACTATAGTCTTTCCACTATAGTCTGTCCACTTTAGTTTTTCCACTATTCTCTGTCCACTTTAGTCTTTCCACTATACTCTCCACTTTATTCTGTCCACTACAGTCTTTCCACTATAGTCTTTCCACTATCGTCTGTCCACTTTAGTCTTTCCACTTTAGTCTTTCCACTTTATTCTGTCCACTTTAGTCTTTCCACGTTAGTCTGTCCACTTTAGTCTTTCAACTATAGTCTGTCCACTATAGTCTTTCCACTATAGTCGGTCCCCTTTAGTCTGTCCACTTTAGTCTTTCCACTTTAGTCTTTCCACTATAGTCTCCACTTTATTTTGTCCACTACAGTCTTTCCACTTTAGTCTTTCCACTATTCTCTGTCTATTTTAGTCTTTCCACTATAGTCTCCACTTTATTCTGTCCACTACAGTCTTTCCAATATAGTCTTTCCACTATAGTCCGTCCACTTTAGTCTTTCCACTATTCTCTGTCCATTTTAGTCTTTCTACTATACTCTCCACTTTATTCTGTCCACTACAGTCTTTCCACTATAGTCTTTGAACTATAGTCTGTCCACTTTAGTCTTTCCACTTTAGTCTTTCCACTTTAGTCTGTCCACTTTAGTCTTTCCACTATAGTCTATCCACTTTAGTCTTTCCACTTTAGTCTTTCCACTTTATTCTGTCCATTTCAGTGTGTACACTTTAGTCTGTCCACTGAGTCTTTCCACTTCAGTCTTTCCACTATAGTCTGTCCACTTTAGTCTTTCCACTTTAGTCTTTCCACTATAGTCTCCATTTTATTCTGTCCACTACAGTCTTTCCAATTTAGTCTTTCCACTATTTTCTGTCCGCTTTAGTCTTTCCACTATAGTCTCCACTTTATTCTGTCCACTACAGTCTTTCCACTATAGTCTGTCCACTTTAGTCTTTCCACTATTCTCTGTCCACTTTAGTCTTTCCACTATAGTCTCCACTTTATTCTGTCCACTGCAGTCTTTCCACTATAGTCTTTCCACTATAGTCTTTCCACTTTAGTCTTTCCACTTTAGTCTTTCCACTATAGTCTCCACTTTATTTGTCCACTACAGGCTTTTCACTTTAGTCTTTCCACTATTCTCTGTCTACTTTAGTCTTTCCACTATAGTCTCCACTTTATTCTGTCCACTACAGTCTTTCCACTATAGTCTTTCCACTATAGTCTGTCCACTTTAGTCTTTCCACTATTCTCTGTCCACTTTAGTCTTTCCACTATACTCTCCACTTTATTCTGTCCACTACAGTCTTTCCACTATAGTCTTTCCACTATAGTCTGTCCACTTTAGTCTTTCCACTTTAGTCTTTCCACTTTAGTCTTTCCACTATAGTCTTTCCACTATTCTCTGTCCACTTTAGTCTTTCCACTATAGTTTCCATTTTATTCTGTCCACTACAGTCTTTTCACTATAGTCTTTCCACTATAGTCTGTCCACTTTAGTCTTTCCACTTTAGTCTTTCCACTATAGTCTCCACTTTATTTTGTCCACTACAGTCTTTCCACTTTAGTCTTTCCACTATTCTCTGTCTACTTTAGTCTTTCCACTATAGTCTCCACTTTATTCTGTCCACTACAGTCTTTCCACTATAGTCTTTCCACTACAGTCTGTCCATTTTAGTCTTTCCACTATTCTCTGTCCACTTTAGTCTTTCCACTATACTCTCCACTTTATTCTGTCCACTACAGTCTTTCCACTATAGTCTTTCCACTATAGTCTGTCCACTTTAGTCTTTCCAATTTAGTCTTTCCACTTTAGTCTGTCCACTTTAGTCTTTCCACTATAGTCTGTCCACTTTAGTCTTTCCACTATTCTCTGTCCACTTTAGTCTTTCCACTATAGTCTCCACTTTATTCTGTCCACTACAGTCTTTCCACTATAGTCTGTCCACTTTAGTCTTTCCACTATTCTCTGTCCACTACAGTCTTTCCACTATAGTCTGTCCACTTTAGTCTTTCCACTATTCTCTGTCCACTTTAGTCTTTCCACTATAGTCTCCACTTTATTCTGTCCACTACAGTCTTTCCACTATAGGCTTTCCACTATAGTCTATCCACTTTAGTCTTTCCACTTTAGTCTTTCCACTTTATTCTGTCCACTATAGTCTCCACTTTATTCTGTCCACTACAGTCTTTCCACTATAGTCTTTCCTCCATAGTCTGTCCACTTTAGTCTTTCCACTTTAGTTTTTCCACTTTAGTCTGTCCACTTATTCTTTCCACTATAGTCTATCCACTTTAGTCTTTCCAGTTCAGTCTTTCCACTATAGTCTCCACTTTATTCTGTCCACGACAGTCTTTCCACTATAGTCTTTCCTCTATAGTCTGTCCACTTTAGTCTTTCCACTATTCTCTGTCCACTTTAGTCTTTCCACTATAGTCTCCACTCTATTCTGTCCACTACAGTCTTTCCACTATAGTCTTTCCACTATAGTCTTTCCACTATAGTCTCCACTTTATTTTGTCCACTACAGTCTTTCCACTTTAGTCTTTCCACTATTCTCTGTCTACTTTAGTCTTTCCATTATAGTCTCCACTTTATTCTGTCCACTACAGTCTTTCCACTATAGTCTTTCCACTATATTCTGTCCACTTTAGTCTTTCCACTATTCTCTGTCCACTTTAGTCTTTCCATTATACTCTCCACTTTATTCTGTCCAATACAGTCTTTCCACTATAGTCTTTCCACTATAGTCTCCACTTTATTCTGTCCACTACAGTATTTCCAATATAGTCTTTCCACTATAGTCTGTCCACTTTAGTCTTTCCACTATTCTCTGTCCACTTTAGTCTTTCCACTATAGTCTCCACTTTCTTCTGTCCACTACAGTCTTTCCACTATAGTCTTTCCACTATAGTCTGTCCACTTTAGTCTTTCCACTTTAGTCTGTCCACTTTAGTCTTTCCACTATTCTCTGTCCACTTTAGTCTTTCCACTATAGTCTCCACTTTCTTCTGTCCACTGCAGTATTTCCAATATAGTCTTTCCACTATAGTCTGTCCACTTTAGTCTTTCCACTATTCTCTGTCCACTTTAGTCTTTCCACTATAGTCTCCACTTTATTCTGTCCACGACAGTCTTTCCACTATAGTCTTTCCTCTATAGTCTGTCCACTTTAGTCTTTCCACTATTCTCTGTCCACTTTAGTCTTTCCACTATAGTCTCCACTCTATTCTGTCCACTACAGTCTTTCCACTATAGTCTTTCCACTATAGTCTTTCCACTATAGTCTCCACTTTATTTTGTCCACTACAGTCTTTCCACTTTAGTCTTTCCACTATTCTCTGTCTACTTTAGTCTTTCCATTATAGTCTCCACTTTATTCTGTCCACTACAGTCTTTCCACTATAGTCTTTCCACTATATTCTGTCCACTTTAGTCTTTCCACTATTCTCTGTCCACTTTAGTCTTTCCATTATACTCTCCACTTTATTCTGTCCAATACAGTCTTTCCACTATAGTCTTTCCACTATAGTCTCCACTTTATTCTGTCCACTACAGTATTTCCAATATAGTCTTTCCACTATAGTCTGTCCACTTTAGTCTTTCCACTATTCTCTGTCCACTTTAGTCTTTCCACTATAGTCTCCACTTTCTTCTGTCCACTACAGTCTTTCCACTATAGTCTTTCCACTATAGTCTGTCCACTTTAGTCTTTCCACTTTAGTCTGTCCACTTTAGTCTTTCCACTATTCTCTGTCCACTTTAGTCTTTCCTCTATAGTCTCCACTTTATTCTGTCCACTGCAGTATTTCCAATATAGTCTTTCCACTATAGTCTGTCCACTTTAGTCTTTCCACTATTCTCTGTCCACTTTAGTCTTTCCACTATAGTCTCCACTTTATTCTGTCCACTACAGTATTTCCACTATAGTCTTTCCACTATAGTCTGTCCACTTTAGTCTTTCCACTATTCTCTGTCCACTTTAGTCTTTCCACTATAGTCTCCACTTTATTCTGTCCACTACAGTCTTTCCACTATAGTCTTTCCACTATAGTCTGTCCACTTTAGTCTTTCCACTTTAGTCTTTCCACTATAGTCTCCACTTTATTTTGTCCACTACAGTCTTTCCACTTTAGTCTTTCCACTATTCTCTGTCTACTTTAGTCTTTCCACTATAGTCTCCACTTTATTCTGTCCACTACAGTCTTTCCACTATAGTCTTTCCACTATAGACTGTCCACTTTAGTCTTTCCACTATTCTCTGTCCACTTTAGTCTTTCCACTATAGTCTCCACTTTATTCTGTCCACTACAGTCTTTCCACTATAGTCTTTCCACTATAGTCTGTCCACTTTAGTCTTTCCACCACAGTCTTTCCACTATAGTCTGTCCACTTTAGTCTTTCAACTATTCTCTCTCCACTTTAGTCTTTCCGCTATAGTCTCCACTTTATTCTGTCCACTACAGTCTTTCCACTATTGACTTTCCACTATAGTCTATCCACTTTAGTCTGTTCACTTTAGTCTTTCCACTTTAGTTTTTCCACTTTAGTCTTTCCATTATAGTCTGTCCACTTTAGTCTTTCCACTATTCTATGTCCACTTTAGTCTTTCCACTATAGTCTCCACTTTATTCTGTCCACTACAGTCTTTCCACTATAGTCTTTCCACTATAGTCTGTCCACTTTAGTCTTTCCACTATTCTCTGTCCACTTTAGTCTTTCCACTATACTCTCCCCTTTATTCTGTCCACTACAGTCTTTCGACTATAGTCTTTCCACTATAGTCTGTCCACTTTAGTCTTTCCACTTTAGTCTTTCCACTTTAGTCTGTCCACTTTAGTCTTTCCACTACAGTCTGTCCACTTTAGTATTTCCACTATTCTCTGTCCACTATAGTCTTTCCACTATAGTCTGTCCACTTTAGTCTTTCCACTTTAATCTTTCCACTTTAGTCTGTCCACTTTATTCTTTCCACTATAGTCTGTCCACTTTAGTCTTTCCACTTTAGTCTTTCCACTTTATTCTGTCCACTTCAGTGTGTACACTTTAGTCTGTCCACTGAGTCTTTCCACTTCAGTCTTTCCACTATAGTCTGTCCACTTTAGTCTTTCCACTTTAGTCTTTCCACTATAGTCTCCGCTTTATTCTGTCCACTACAGTCTTTCCACTTTAGTCTTTCCAATACTCTCTGTCCACTTTAGTCTTTTCACTTTAGTCTTTCCACTATAGTATCCACTTTATTCTGTCAACTACAGTCTTTCCACTATAGTCTTTCCACTACAGTCTGTCCACTTTAGTCTTTCCACTATTCTCTGTCCACTTTAGTCTTTCCACTATAGTCTCCACTTTATTCTGTCCACTACAGTCTTTTCACTATAGTCTTTCCACTATAGTCTTTCCACTTTAGTCTTTCCACTTTAGTCTTTCCACTATAGTCTCCACTTTATTTTCTCCACTACAGTCTTTCCACTTTAGTCTTTCCACTATTCTCTGTCTACTTTAGTCTTTCCACTATAGTCTCCACTTTATTCTGTCCACTACAGTCTTTCCACTATAGTCTGTCCACTTTAGTCTTTCCACTATTCTCTGTCCACTTTAGTCTTTCCACTATACTCTCCACTTTATTCTGTCCACTACAGTCTTTCCACTATAGTCTTTCCACTATAGTCTGTCCACTTTAGTCTTTCCACTTTAGTCTTTCCACTTTAGTCTGTCCACTTTAGTCTTTCCACTATAGTCTGTCCGCTTTAGTCTTTCCACTATTCTCTGTCCACTTTAGTCTTTCCACTATAGTCTCCACTTTATTCTGTCCACTACAGTCTTTCCACTATAGTCTGTCCACTTTAGTCTTTCCACTATTCTCTGTCCACTACTTTCTTTCCACTATAGTCTGTCCACTTTAGTCTTTCCACTATTCTCTGTCCACTTTAGTCTTTCCAGTATAGTCTCCACTTTATTCTGTCCACTACAGTCTTTCCACTATAGGCTTTCCACTATAGTCTATCCACTTTAGTCTTTCCACTTTAGTCTTTCCACTTTATTCTGTCCACTATAGGCTCCACTTTATTCTGTCCACTACAGTCTTTCCACTATAGTCTTTCCTCCATAGTCTGTCCACTTTAGTCTTTCCACTTTAGTTTTTCCACTTTATTCTGTCCACTTATTCTTTCCACTATAGTCTTTCCACTTTAGTCTTTCCAATTCAGTCTTTCCACTATAGTCTCCACTTTATTCTGTCCACTACAGTCTTTCCACTATAGTCTTTCCTCTATAGTCTGTCCACTTTAGTCTTTCCACTATTCTCTGTCCACTTTAGTCTTTCCACTATAGTCTCCACTCTATTATGTCCACTACAGTCTTTCCACTATAGTCTTTCCACTATAGTCTGTCCACTTTAGTCTTTCCACTTTAGTCTTTCCACTATAGTCTCCACTTTATTTTGTCCACTACAGTCTTTCCACTTTTGTCTTTCCACTATTCTCTGTCTACTTTAGTCTTTCCACTATAGTCTCCACTTTATTCTGTCCACTACAGTCTTTCCACTATAGTCTTTCCACTATAGTCTGTCCACTTTAGTCTTTCCACTATTATCTGTCCACTTTAGTCTTTCCACTATAGTCTCCACTTTATTCTGTCCACTACAGTCTTTCCACTATAGTCTTTCCACTATAGTCTGTCCACTTTAGTCTTTCCACCACAGTCTTTCCACTATAGTCTGTCCACTTTAGTCTTTCCACTATTCTCTGTCCACTTTAGTCTTTCCACTATAGTCTCCACTTTATTCTGTCCACTACAGTCTTTCCACTATTGACTTTCCACTATAGTCTATCCACTTTAGTCTGTCCACTCTAGTCTTTCCACTTTAGTTTTTCCACTTTAGTCTTTCCATTATAGTCTGTCCACTTTAGTCTTTCCACTATTCTCTGTCCACTTTAGTCTTTCCACTATAGTCTTCACTTTTTTCTGTCCACTACAGTCTTTCCACTATAGTCTGTCCACTTTAGTCTTTCCACTATTCTCTGTCCACTTTAGTCTTTCCACTATACTCTCCACTTTATTCTGTCCACTACAGTCTTTCGACTATAGTCTTTCCACTATAGTCTGTCCACTTTAGTCTTTCCACTTTAGTCTTTCCACTTTAGTCTGTCCACTTTAGTCTTTCCACTACAGTCTGTCCACTTTAGTATTTCCACTATTCTCTGTCCACTATAGTCTTTCCACTATAGTCTGTCCACTTTAGTCCTTTCCACTTTAATCTTTCCACTTTAGTCTGTCCACTTTATTCTTTCCACTATAGTCTGTCCACTTTAGTCTTTCCACTTTAGTCTTTCCACTTTATTCTGTCCACTTCAGTGTGTACACTTTAGTCTGTCCACTGAGTCTTTCCACTTCAGTCTTTCACTATAGTCTGTCCTCTTTAGTCTTTCCACTTTAGTCTTTCCACTATAGTCTCCACTTTATTCTGTCCACTACAGACTTTCCACTTTAGTCTTTCCAATACTCTCTGTCCACTTTAGTCTTTTTACTTTAGTCTTTCCACTATAGTCTCCACTTTATTCTGTCCACTACAGTCTTTCCACTATAGTCTTTCCACTATAGTCTCTCCACTTTAGTTTTTCAACTATTCTCTGTCCACTTTAATCTTTCCACTATAGTCTTCACTTTATTCTGTCCACTACAGTCTTTTCACTATAGTCTTTCCACTATAGTCTG
>JAUPMV010000154.1:0-86763 GCA_030848855.1 Branchinecta sandiegonensis
GAAAGACTGTAGTGGACAGAATAAAGTGGAGACTATAGTGGAAAGACTAAAGTGGAAAGACTAAAGTGGACAGACTATAGTGGAAAGACAGAAGTGGGCAGACTAAAGTGGAAAAACTAAAGTGGAAAGACTAAAGTGAACAGACTATAGTGGAAAGACTATAGTGGAAAGACTGTAGTTGACAGAATAAAGTGGAGACTATAGTGGAAAGACTAAAGTGGACAGACTAAAGTGGACAGACTATAGTGGAAAGACTGAAGTGGACAGACTAAAGTGGAAAGACTAAAGTGGAAAGACTAAAGTGGACAGACTATAGTGGAAAGACAATAGTGGAAAGACTAAGTGGACAGACTAAATCGGAAAGACTAAAGTGGAAAGACTAAAGGACTGGAAAGACTGTAGTGGACAGAATAAAGTGGAGACTATAGTGGAAAGACTAAAGTGGACAGAGAATAGTGGAAAGACAAAAGTGGACAGACTATAGTGGAAAGACTAAGTGGACAGACTAAAGTGGAAAGACTAAAGTGGAAAGACTAAAGTGGACAGACTATAGTGGAAAGACTGTGGTGGACCGAGAATAGTGGAAAGACTAAAGTGGACAGACTATAGTGGAAAGACTAAAGTGGACAGACTATAGTGGAAAGACTAAAGTGGACAGACTAAAGTGGACAGACTCTAGTGGAAAGACTAAGTGGACAGACTATAGTGGAAAGACTATAGTGGAAAGACTGTAGTGGACAGAATAAAGTGGAGACTATAGTGGAAAGACTAAAGTGGAAAGACTAAAGTGGACAGACTATAGTGGAAAGACAGAAGTGGACAGACTAAAGTGGAAAAACTAAAGTGGAAAGACTAAAGTGAACAGACTATAGTGGAAAGACTATAGTGGAAAGACTGTAGTTGACAGAATAAAGTGGAGACTATAGTGGAAAGACTAAAGTGGACAGACTAAAGTGGACAGACTATAGTGGAAAGACTGAAGTGGACAGACTAAAGTGGAAAGACTAAAGTGGAAAGACTAAAGTGGACAGACTATAGTGGAAAGACAATAGTGGAAAGACTAAGTGGACAGACTAAATCGGAAAGACTAAAGTGGAAGGACTAAAGGACTGGAAAGACTGTAGTGGACAGAATAAAGTGGAGACTATAGTGGAAAGACTAAAGTGGACAGAGAATAGTGGAAAGACTAAAGTGGACAGACTATAGTGGAAAGACTATAGTGGAAAGACTGTAGTGGACAGAATAAAGTGGAGACTATAGTGGAAAGACTAAAGTGGACAGAGAATAGTGGAAAGACTAAAGTGGACAGACTATAGTGGAAAGACTAAATGGACAGACTAAAGTGGAAAGACTAAAGTGGAAAGACTAAAGTGGACAGACTATAGTGGAAAGACTGTAGTGGACAGAATAAAGTGGAGAGTATAGTGGAAAGACCAAAGTGGACAGAGAATAGTGGAAAGACTAAAGTGGACAGACTATAGTGGAAAGACTATAGTGGAAAGACTGTAGTGGACAGATTAAAGTGGAGACTATAGTGGAAAGACTAAAGTGGACAGACTAAAGTGGACAGACTCTAGTGGAAAGACTAAGTGGACAGACTATAGTGGAAAGACTATAGTGGAAAGACTGTAGTGGACAGAACAAAGTGGAGACTATAGTGGAAAGTCTAAAGTGGAAAGACTAAAGTGGACAGACTATAGTGGAAAGACAGAAGTGGACAGACTAAAGTGGAAAAACTAAAGTGGAAAGACTAAAGTGAACAGACTATAGTGGAAAGACTATAGTGGAAAGACTGTAGTTGACAGAATAAAGTGGAGACTATAGTGGAAAGACTAAAGTGGACAGACTAAAGTGGACAGACTATAGTGGAAAGACTGAAGTGGACAGACTAAAGTGGAAAGACTAAAGTGGAAAGACTAAAGTGGACAGACTATAGTGGAAAGACAATAGTGGAAAGACTAAGTGGACAGACTAAATCGGAAAGACTAAAGTGGAAGGACTAAAGGACTGGAAAGACTGTAGTGGACAGAATAAAGTGGAGACTATAGTGGAAAGACTAAAGTGGACAGAGAATAGTGGAAAGACAAAAGTGGACAGACTATAGTGGAAAGACTAAGTGGACAGACTAAAGTGGAAAGACTAAAGTGGAAAGACTAAAGTGGACAGACTATAGTGGAAAGACTGTGGTGGACCGAGAATAGTGGAAAGACTAAAGTGGACAGACTATAGTGGAAAGACTAAAGTGGACAGACTATAGTGGAAAGACTAAAGTGGACAGAGAATAGTGGAAAGACTAAAGTGGACAGACTATAGTGGAAAGACTAAAGTGGAAAGACTTAAGTGGACAGACTATAGTGGAAAGACTAAAGTGGACAGACTAAAGCGGAAAGACTAAAGTGGAAAGACTAAAGTGGACAGACTATAGTGGAAAGACTAAAGTGGACAGACTAAAGTGGAAAGACTAAAGTGGAAAGACTAAAGTGGACAGACTATAGTGGAAAGACTATAGTGGACAGAGAATAGTGGAAAGACTAAAGTGGACAGACTATAGTGGAAAGACTAAAGTGGAAAGACTAAAGTGGACAGACTATATTGGAAAGACTAAAGTGGACAGACTAAAGCGGAAAGACTAAAGTGGAAAGACTAAAGTGGACAGACTATAGTGGAAAGACTAAAGTGGACAGACTAAAGTGGAAAGACTGAAGTGGAGAGACTATAGTGGAAAGACTAAAGTGGACAGACTAAAGTGGAAAGACTAAAGTGGAAAGACTAAAGTGGACAGACTATAGTGGAAAGACTATAGTGTAAAGACTAAGTGGACAGACTAAATCGGAAAGACTAAAGTGGAAAGACTAAAGGACTGGAAAGACTGTAGTGGACAGAATAAAGTGGAGACTATAGTGGAAAAACTAAAGTGGACAGAGAATAGTGGAAAGACAAAAGTGGACAGACTATAGTGGAGAGACTAAGTGGACAGACTAAAGTGGAAAGACTAAAGTGGAAAGACTAAAGTGGACAGACTATAGTGGAAAGACTGTAGTGGACAGAGAATAGTGGAAAGACTAAAGTGGACAGACTATAGTGGAAAGACTAAAGTGGACAGACTATAGTGGACAGACTAAAGTGGACAGAGAATAGTGGAAAGACTAAAGTGGACAGACTATAGTGGAAAGACTAAAGTGGAAAGACTAAAGTGGACAGACTATAGTGGAAAGACTAAAGTGGACAGACTAAAGTGGAAAGATTAAAGTGGAAAGACTAAAGTGGACAGACTATAGTGGAAAGACTGTCCACTGTATAGTGGAAAGACTGTCCACTGTATAGTGGAAAGACTAAAGTGGACAGAGAATAGTGGAAAGACTAAAGTGGACAGACTATAGTGGAAAGACTAAAGTGGAAAGACTAAAGTGGACAGACTATAGTGGATAGACTAAAGTGGACAGACTAAAGTGGAAAGATGAAAGTGGAAAGACTAAAGTGGACAGACTATAGTGGAAAGACTATAGTGGAAAGACTGTAGTGGACAGAATAAAGTGGAGACCATAGTGGAAAGACTAAAGTGGACAGAGAATAGTGGAAAGACTAAAGTGGACAGACTATAGTGGAAAGACTAAGTGGACAGACTAAAGTGGAAAGACTAAAGTGGACAGACTATAGTGGAAAGACTGTCCACTGTATAGTGGAAAGACTGTCCACTGTATAGTGGAAATACTGTCCACTGTATAGTGGAAAGACTAAAGTGGACAGAGAATAGTGGAAAGACTAAAGTGGACAGACTATAATGGAAAGACTAAAGTGGAAAGACTAAAGTGGACAGACTATAGTGGATAGACTAAAGTGGACAGACTAAAGTGGAAAGATTAAAGTGGAAAGACTAAAGTGGACAGACTATAGTGGAAAGACTATAGTGGAAAGACTGTAGTGGACAGAATAAAGTGGAGACTATAGTGGAAAGACTAAAGTGGACAGAGAATAGTGGAAAGACTAAAGTGGACAGACTATAGTGGAAAGACTAAGTGGACAGACTAAAGTGGAAAGACTAAAGTGGAAAGACTAAAGTGGAAAGACTAAAGTGGACAGACTATAGTGGAAAGGCTGTAGTGGACAGAATAAAGTGGAGAGTATAGTGGAAAGACTAAAGTGGACAGAGAATAGTGGAAAGACTAAAGTGGACAGACTATAGTGGAAAGACTAAAGTGGACAGAGAATAGTGGAAAGACTAAAGTGGACAGACTAAAGTGGAAAGACTAAAGTGGAAAGACTAAAGTGGACAGACTAAAGTGGACAGACTATAGTGGAAAGACTATAGTGGACAGAGAATGGTGGAAAGACTAAAGTGGACAGACTATAGTGGAAAGACTATAGTGGAAAGACTGTAGTGGACAGAATAAAGTGGAGACTATAGTGGAAAGACTAAAGCGGAAAGACTAAAGTGGAAAGACTAAAGTTGACAGACTATAGTGGAAAGACTGAAGTGGACAGACTAAAGTGGAAAAACTAAAGTGGAAAGACTAAAGTGGATAGACTATAGTGGAAAGACTATAGTGGAAAGACTGTAGTGGACAGAATAAAGTGGAGTCTATAGTGGAAAGACTAAAGTGGACAGACTAAAGAGGAAAGACTAAAGTGGAAAGACTACAGTGGACAGACTATAGTGGAAAGACTATAGTGGAAAGACTGTAGTGGACAGAATAAAGTGGAGACTATAGTGGAAAGACTAAAGTGGAAAGACTAAAGTGGACAGACTATAGAGGAAAGACAGAAGTGGACAGACTAAAGGGGAAAAACTAAAGTGGAAAGACTAAAGTGGACAGACTATAGTGGAAAGACTCTAGTGGAAAGACTGTAGTTGACAGAAGAAAGTAGAGACTATAGTGGAAAGACTAAAATGGACAGACTAAAGTGGACAGACTCTAGTGGAAAGAATAAGTGGACAGACTAAAGCGGAAATACTAAAGTGGAAAGACTAAAGTGGACAGACTATAGTGGAAAGACTAAAGTGGACAGACTAAAGTGGAAAGACTGAAGTGGAGAGAGAATATAGTGGAAAGACTAAAGTGGACAGACTAAAGTGGAAAGACTAAAGTGGAAAGACTAAAGTGGACAGACTATTGTGGAAAGACTATAGTGTAAAGACTAAGTGGACAGACTAAATCGGAAAGACTAAAGTGGAAAGACTAAAGGACTGGAAAGACTGTAGTGGACAGAATAAAGTGGAGACTATAGTGGAAAAACTAAAGTGGACAGAGAATAGTGGAAAGACAAAAGTGGACAGACTATAGTGGAGAGACTAAGTGGACAGACTAAAGTGGAAAGACTAAAGTGGAAAGACTAAAGTGGACAGACTATAGTGGAAAGACTGTAGTGGACAGAGAATAGTGGAAAGACTAAAGTGGACAGACTATAGTGGAAAGACTAAAGTGGACAGACTATAGTGGACAGACTAAAGTGGACAGAGAATAGTGGAAAGACTAAAGTGGACAGACTATAGTGGAAAGACTAAAGTGGAAAGACTAAAGTGGACAGACTATAGTGGAAAGACTAAAGTGGACAGACTAAAGTGGAAAGATTAAAGTGGAAAGACTAAAGTGGACAGACTATAGTGGAAAGACTGTCCACTGTATAGTGGAAAGACTGTCCACTGTATAGTGGAAAGACTAAAGTGGACAGAGAATAGTGGAAAGACTAAAGTGGACAGACTATAGTGGAAAGACTAAAGTGGAAAGACTAAAGTGGACAGACTATAGTGGATAGACTAAAGCGGACAGACTAAAGTGGAAAGATTAAAGTGGAAAGACTAAAGTGGACAGACTATAGTGGAAAGACTATAGTGGAAAGACTGTAGTGGACAGAATAAAGTGGAGACTATAGTGGAAAGACTAAAGTGGACAGAGAATAGTGGAAAGACTAAAGTGGACAGACTATAGTGGAAAGACTAAGTGGACAGACTAAAGTGGAAAGACTAAAGTGGAAAGACTAAAGTGGACAGACTATAGTGGAAAGACTGTCCACTGTATAGTGGAAAGACTGTCCACTGTATAGTGGAAAGACTGTCCACTGTATAGTGGAAAGACTAAAGTGGACAGAGAATAGTGGAAAGACAAAAGTGGACAGACTATAGTGGAAAGACTAAAGTGGAAAGACTAAAGTGGACAGACTATAGTGGATAGACTAAAGTGGACGGACTAAAGTGGAAAGATTAAAGTGGAAAGACTAAAGTGGACAGACTATAGTGGAAAGACTATAGTGGAAAGACTGTAGTGGACAGAATAAAGTGGAGACTATAGTGGAAAGACTAAAGTGGACAGAGAATAGTGGAAAGACTAAAGTGGACAGACTATAGTGGAAAGACTAAGTGGACAGACTAAAGTGGAAAGACTAAAGTGGAAAGACTAAAGTGGAAAGACTAAAGTGGACAGACTATAGTGGAAAGGCTGTAGTGGACAGAATAAAGTGGAGAGTATAGTGGAAAGACTAAAGTGGACAGAGAATAGTGGAAAGACTAAAGTGGACAGACTATAGTGGAAAGACTAAAGTAGACAGAGAATAGTGGAAAGACTAAAGTGGACAGACTAAAGTGGAAAGACTAAAGTGGAAAGACTAAAGTGGACAGACTATAGTGGAAAGACTATAGTGGACAGAGAATGGTGGAAAGACTAAAGTGGACAGACTATAGTGGAAAGACTATAGTGGAAAGACTGTAGTGGACAGAATAAAGTGGAGACTATAGTGGAAAGACTAAAGCGGAAAGACTAAAGTGGAAAGACTAAAGTTGACAGACTATAGTGGAAAGACTGAAGTGGACAGACTAAAGTGGAAAAACTAAAGTGGAAAGACTAAAGTGGATAGACTATAGTGGAAAGACTATAGTGGAAAGACTGTAGTGGACAGAATAAAGTGGAGTCTATAGTGGAAAGACTAAAGTGGACAGACTAAAGAGGAAAGACTAAAGTGGAAAGACTACAGTGGACAGACTATAGTGGAAAGACTATAGTGGAAAGACTGTAGTGGACAGAATAAAGTGGAGACTATAGTGGAAAGACTAAAGTGGACAGACTATAGAGGAAAGACAGAAGTGGACAGACTAAAGTGGAAAAACTAAAGTGGAAAGACTAAAGTGGACAGACTATAGTGGAAAGACTCTAGTGGAAAGACTGTAGTTGACAGAAGAAAGTGGAGACTATAGTGGAAAGACTAAAATGGACAGACTAAAGTGGACAGACTCTAGTGGAAAGAATAAGTGGACAGACTAAAGCGGAAATACTAAAGTGGAAAGACTAAAGTGGACAGACTATAGTGGAAAGACAGAAGTGGACAGACTAAAGTGGAAAAACTAAAGTGGAAAGACTAAAGTGGACAGACTATAGTGGAAAGACTATAGTGGAAAGACTAAGTGGACAGACTAAAGCGGAAAGACTAAAGTGGAAAGACTAAAGTTGACAGACTATAGTGGAAAGACTATAGTGGAAAGACTGTAGTTGACAGAATAAAGTGGAGTCTATAGTGGAAAGACTAAAGTGGACAGACTAAAGAGGAAAGACTAAAGTGGAAAGACTACAGTGGACAGACTATAGTGGAAAGACTATAGTGGAAAGACTGTAGTGGACAGAATAAAGTGGAGACTATAGTGGAAAGACTAAAGTGGAAAGACTAAAGTGGACAGACTATAGAGGAAAGACAGAAGTGGACAGACTGAAGTGGAAAAACTAAAGTGGAAAGACTAAAGTGGACAGACTATAGTGGAAAGACTCTAGTGGAAAGACTGTAGTTGACAGAAGAAAGTGGAGACTATAGTGGAAAGACTAAAATGGACAGACTAAAGTGGACAGACTCTAGTGGAAAGAATAAGTGGACAGACTAAAGCGGAAATACTAAAGTGGAAAGACTAAAGTGGACAGACTATAGTGGAAAGACAGAAGTGGACAGACTAAAGTGGAAAAACTAAAGTGGAAAGACTAAAGTGGACAGACTATAGTGGAAAGACTATAGTGGAAAGACTAAGTGGACAGACTAAAGTGGAAAGACTAAAGTGGAAAGACTAAAGTGGACAGACTATAGTGGAAAGACAATAGTGGAAAGACTAAGTGGAAAGACTATTGTGGAAAGACTCTAGTGGACAGAATAAAGTGGAGACTATAGTGGAAAGACTAAAGTGGACAGAGAATAGTGGAAAGACTAAAGTGGACAGTCTATAGTGGAAAAACTAAAGTGGACAGACTAAAGTGGAAGACTAAAGTGGACAGAGAATAGTGGAAAGACTAAAGTGGACAGACTATAGTGGAAAGACTAAAGTGGAAAGACTAAAGTGGACAGACTATAGTGGAAAGACTAAAGTGGACAGACTAAAGTGGAAAGATTAAAGTGGAAAGACTAAAGTGGACAGACTATAGTGGAAAGACTGTCCACTGTATAGTGGAAAGACTAAAGTGGACAGAGAATAGTGGAAAGACTAAAGTGGACAGACTATAGTGGAAAGACTAAAGTGGAAAGACTAAAGTGGACAGACTATAGTGGATAGACTAAAGTTGACAGACTAAAGTAAAAAGATTAAATTGGAAAGACTAAAGTGGACAGAATTTAGTGGAAAGACTATAGTGGAAAGACTGTAGTGGACAGAATAAAGTGGAGACTATAGTGGAAAGACTAAAGTGGACAGAGAATAGTGGAAAGACTAAAGTGGACAGACTATAGTGGAAAGACTAAGTGGACAGACTAAAGTGGAAAGACTAAAGTGGACAGACTATAGTGGAAAGGCTGTAGTGGACAGAATAAAGTGGAGAGTATAGTGGAAAGACTAAAGTGGACAGAGAATTGTGGAAAGACTCTAGTGGACAGAATAAAGTGGAGACTATAGTGGAAAGACTAAAGTGGACAGAGAATAGTGGAAAGACTAAAGTGGACAGTCTATAGTGGAAAAACTAAAGTGGACAGACTAAAGTGGAAAGACTAAAGTGAAAAGACAAAAGTGGACAGACTATAGTGGAAAGACTTTACTGAAAAGACTGTAGTGGACAGAATGAAGTGGAGACTAAAGTGGAAAGACTAAAGTGGAAAGACTAAAGTGGACAGACTATAGTGGAAAGACTGTAGTGGACAGAGAATAGTGGAAAGACTAAAGTGGACAAACTATAGTGGAAAGACTAAAGTGGACAGAGAATAGTGGAAAGACTAAAGTGGACAGACTATAGTGGAAAGACTAAAGTGGAAAGACTAAAGTGGACAGACTATAGTGGAAAGACTAAAGTGGACAGACTAAAGTGGAAAGATTAAAGTGGAAAGACGAAAGTGGACGGACTATAGTGGAAAGACTATAGTGGAAAGACTGTAGTGGACAGAATAAAGTTGAGACTATAGTGGAAAGACTAAAGTGGAAAGACTATAGTGGAAAGACTAAAGTGGACAGAGAATAGTGGAAAGACTAAAGTGGACAGACTATAGTGGAAAGACTAAAGTGGAAAGACTAAAGTGGACAGACTATAGTGGAAAGACTAAAGTGGACAGACTAAAGTGGAAAGATTAAAGTGGAAAGACTAAAGTGGACAGACTATAGTGGAAAGACTGTCCACTGTATAGTGGAAAGACTGTCCACTGTATAGTGGAAAGACTAAAGTGGACAGAGAATAGTGGAAAGACTAAAGTGGACAGACTATAGTGGAAAGACTAAAGTGGAAAGACTAAAGTGGACAGACTATAGTGGATAGACTAAAGTGGACAGACTAAAGTGGAAAGATTAAAGTGGAAAGACTAAAGTGGACAGACTATAGTGGAAAGACTATAGTGGAAAGACTGTAGTGGACAGAATAAAGTGGAGACTATAGTGGAAAGACTAAAGTGGACAGAGAATAGTGGAAAGACTAAAGTGGACAGACTATAGTGGAAAGACTAAGTGGACAGACTAAAGTGGAAAGACTAAAGTGGAAAGACTAAAGTGGAAAGACTAAAGTGGACAGACTATAGTGGAAAGACTGTAGTGGACAGAGAATATTGGAAAGACTAAAGTGGACAAACTATAGTGGAAAGACTAAAGTGGACAGAGAATAGTGGAAAGACTAAAGTGGACAGACTATAGTGGAAAGACTAAAGTGGAAAGACTAAAGTGGACAGACTATAGTGGAAAGACTAAAGTGGACAGACTAAAGTGGAAAGATTGAAGTGGAAAGACGAAAGTGGACGGACTATAGTGGAAAGACTATAGTGGAAAGACTGTAGTGGACAGAATAAAGTGGAGACTATAGTGGAAAGACTAAAGTGGACAGAGAATAGTGGAAAGACTAAAGTGGACAGACTATAGTGGAAAGACTAAAGTGGACAGACTAAAGTGGAAAGACTAAAGTGGAAAGACTAAAAAGTGTAGTGGACAGAATAAAGTGGAGAGTATAGTGGAAAGACTAAAGTGGACAGAGAATAGTGGAAAGACTAAAGTGGACAGACTATAGTGGAAAGACTGTAGTGGACAGAATAAATTTGAGACTATAGTGGAAAGACTAAAGTGGAAAGACTATAGTGGAAAGACTAAAGTGGACAGAGAATAGTGGAAAGACTAAAGTGGACAGACTATAGTGGAAAGACTAAAGTGGAAAGACTAAAGTGGACAGACTATAGTGGAAAGACTAAAGTGGACAGACTAAAGTGGAAAGATTAAAGTGGAAAGACTAAAGTGGACAGACTATAGTGGAAAGACTGTCCACTGTATAGTGGAAAGACTGCCCACTGTATAGTGGAAAGACTAAAGTGGACAGAGAATAGTGGAAAGACTAAAGTGGACAGACTATAGTGGAAAGAAAGACTAAAGTGGACAGACTATAGTGGATAGACTAAAGTGGACAGACTAAAGTGGAAAGATTAAAGTGGAAAGACTAAAGTGGACAGACCATAGTGGAAAGACTATAGTGGAAAGACTGTAGTGGACAGAATAAAGTGGAGACTATAGTGGAAAGACTAAAGTGGACAGAGAATAGTGGAAAGACTAAAGTGGACAGACTATAGTGGAAAGACTAAGTGGACAGACTAAAGTGGAAAGACTAAAGTGGAAAGACTAAAGTGGAAAGACTAAAGTGGACAGACTATAGTGGAAAGGCTGTAGTGGACAGAATAAAGTGGAGAGTATAGTGGAAAGACTAAAGTGGACAGAGAATGGTGGAAAGACTAAAGTGGACAGACTATAGTGGAAAGACTATAGTGGAAAGACTGTAGTGGACAGAATAAAGTGGAGACTATAGTGGACAGACTAAAGCGGAAAGACTAAAGTGGAAAGACTAAAGTTGACAGACTATAGTGGAAAGACTGAAGTGGACAGACTAAAGTGGAAAAACTAAAGTGGAAAGACTAAAGTGGATAGACTATAGTGGAAAGACTATAGTGGAAAGACTGTAGTGGACAGAATAAAGTGGAGTCTATAGTGGAAAGACTAAAGTGGACAGACTAAAGAGGAAAGACTAAAGTGGAAAGACTACATTGGACAGACTATAGTGGAAAGACTATAGTGGAAAGACTGTAGTGGACAGAATAAAGTGGAGACTATAGTGGAAAGACTAAAGTGGAAAGACTAAAGTGGACAGACTATAGAGGAAAGACAGAAGTGGACAGACTAAAGTGGAAAAACTAAAGTGGAAAGACTAAAGTGGACAGACTATAGTGGAAAGACTCTAGTGGAAAGACTGTAGTTGACAGAAGAAAGTGGAGACTATAGTGGAAAGACTAAAATGGACAGACTAAAGTGGACAGACTCTAGTGGAAAGAATATGTGGACAGACTAAAGCGGAAATACTAAAGTGGAAAGACTAAAGTGGACAGACTATAGTGGAAAGACAGAAGTGGACAGACTACAGTGGAAAGACTAAAGTGGAAAGACTAAAGTGGACAGACTATAGTGGAAAGACAATAGTGGAAAGACTAAGTGGAAAGACTATTGTGGAAAGACTCTAGTGGACAGTCTATAGTGGAAAAACTAAAGTGGACAGACTAAAGTGGAAGACTAAAGTGGACAGAGAATAGTGGAAAGACTAAAGTGGACAGACTATAGTGGAAAGACTAAAGTGGAAAGACTAAAGTGGACAGACTATAGTGGAAAGACTAAAGTGGACAGACTAAAGTGGAAAGATTAAAGTGGAAAGACTAAAGTGGACAGACTATAGTGGAAAGACTGTCCACTGTATAGTGGAAAGACTAAAGTGGACAGAGAATAGTGGAAAGACTAAAGTGGACAGACTATAGTGGAAAGACTAAAGTGGACAGACTATAGTGGATAGACTAAAGTGGACAGACTAAAGTAAAAAGACTAAAGTGGACAGACTATAGTGGAAAGACTATAGTGGAAAGACTGTAGTGGACAGAATAAAGTGGAGTCTATAGTGGAAAGACTAAAGTGGACAGACTAAAGAGGAAAGACTAAAGTGGAAAGACTACAGTGGACAGACTATAGTGGAAAGACTATAGTGGAAAGACTGTAGTGGACAGAATAAAGTGGAGACTATAGTGGAAAGACTAAAGTGGACAGAGAATAGTGGAAAGACTAAAGTGGACAGACTATAGTGGAAAGACTAAGTGGACAGACTAAAGTGGAAAGACTAAAGTGGACAGACTATAGTGGAAAGGCTGTAGTGGACAGAATAAAGTGGAGAGTATAGTGGAAAGACTAAAGTGGACTGAGAATTGTGGAAAGACGAAAGTGGACAGACTATAGTGGAAAGACTATAGTGGAAAGACTGTAGTGGACAGAATAAAATGTGACTATAGTGGAAAGACTAAAGTGGACAGAGAATAGTGGAAAGACTAAAGTGGACAGACTATAGTGGAAAGACTAAAGTGGACAGACTAAAGTGGAAAGACTAAAGTGGAAAGACTAAAAAGGACAGACTATAGTGGAAAGACTGTAGTGGACAGAATAAAGTGGAGAGTATAGTGGAAAGACTAAAGTGGACAGAGAATAGTGGAAAGACTAAAGTGGACAGACTATAGTGGAAAGACTGTAGTGGACAGAATAAAGTGGAGACTATAGTGGAAAGACTAAAGTGGAAAGACTAAAGTGGACAGACTATGGTAGAAAGACTGAAGTGGACAGACTAAAGTGGAAAAACTAAAGTGGAAAGACTAAAGTGGACAGACTATAGTGGAAAGACTATAGTGGAAAGACTGTAGTGGACAGAATAAAGTGGAGACTATAGTGGAAAGACTAAAGTGGACAGACTAAAGTGGACAGCCTCTAGTGGAAAGACTAAGTGGACAGACTATAGTGGAAAGACTATAGTGGAAAGACTATAGTGGAAAGACTGTAGTGGACAGAATAAAGTGGAGACTATAGTGGAAAGACTAAAGTGGAAAGACTAAAGTGGACAGACTATAGTGGAAAGACAGAAGTGGACAGACTAAAGTGGAAAAACTAAAGTGGAAAGACTAAAGTGGACAGACTATAGTGGAAAGACTATAGTGGAAAGACTAAGTGGACAGACTAAAGCGGAAAGACTAAAGTGGAAAGACTAAAGTTGACAGACTATAGTGGAAAGACTAAAGTGGAAAGACTAAAGTGGAAAGACTAAAGTGGACAGACTATAGTGGAAAGACTATTGTGGAAAGACTCTAGTGGACAGAATAAAGTGGAGACTATAGTGGAAAGACTAAAGTGGACAGAGAATAGTGGAAAGACTAAAGTGGACAGTCTATAGTGGAAAAACTAAAGTGGACAGACTAAAGTGGAAAGACTAAAGTGGAAAGACTAAAGCGGACAGACTATAGTGGAAAGACTTTACTGGAAAGACTGTAGTGGACAGAATGAAGTGGAGACTATAGTGGAAAGACTAAAGTGGAAAGACTAAAGTGGACAGACTATAGTGGAAAGACTGTAGTGGACAGAGAATAGTGGAAAGACTAAAGTGGACAAACTATAGTGGAAAGACTAAAGTGGACAGAGAATAGTGGAAAGACTAAAGTGGACAGACTATAGTGGAAAGACTAAAGTGGAAAGACTAAAGTGGACAGACTATAGTGGAAAGACTAAAGTGGACAGACTAAAGTGGAAAAGTGGAAAGACGAAAGTGGACGGACTATAGTGGAAAGACTATAGTGGAAAGACTGTAGTGGACAGAATAAAGTGGAGACTATAGTGGAAAGACTAAAGTGGACAGAGAATAGTGGAAAGACTAAAGTGGACAGACTATAGTGGAAAGACTAAAGTGGACAGACTAAAGTGGAAAGACTAAAGTGGAAAGACTAAAAAGTGTAGTGGACAGAATAAAGTGGAGAGTATAGTGGAAAGACTAAAGTGGACAGAGAATAGTGGAAAGACTAAAGTGGACAGACTATAGTGGAAAGACTGTAGTGGACAGAATAAAGTTGAGACTATAGTGGAAAGACTAAAGTGGAAAGACTAAAGTGGACAGACTATGGTAGAAAGACTGAAGTGGACAGACTAAAGTGGAAAAACTAAAGTGGAAAGACTAAAGTGGACAGACTATAGTGGAAAGACTATAGTGGAAAGACTGTAGTGGACAGAATAAAGTGGAGACTATAGTGGAAAGACTAAAGTGGAAAGACTAAAGTGGACAGACTATAGTAGAAAGACTGAAGTGGACAGACTAAAGTGGAAAAACTAAAGTGGAGATACTAAAGTGGACAGACTATAGTGGAAAGACTATAGTGGAAAGACTGTAGTGGACAGAATAAAGTGGAGTCTATAGTGGAAAGACTAAAGTGGACAGACTAAAGTGGAAGGACTAAAGTGGAAAGACTACAGTGGACAGACTATAGTAGAAAGACTATAGTGGAAAGACTGTAGTGGACAGAATAAAGTGGAGACTATAGTGGAAAGACTAAAGTGGAAAGACTAAAGTGGACAGACTATAGTGGAAAGACAGAAGTGGACAGACTAAAGTGGAAAAACTAAAGTGGAAAGACTAAAGTGGACAGACTATAGTGGAAAGACTCTAGTGGAAAGACTGTAGTTGACAGAAGAAAGTGGAGACTATAGTGGAAAGACTAAAATGGACAGACTAAAGTGGACAGACTCTAGTGGAAAGAATAAGTGGACAGACTAAAGCGGAAATACTAAAGTGGAAAGACTAAAGTGGACAGACTATAGTGGAAAGACTAAAGTGGACAGACTAAAGTGGAAAGACTAAAGTGGACAGACTATAGTGGAAAGACTTTAGTGGAAAGACTGTAGTGGACAGAATGAAGTGGAGACTATAGTGGAAAGACTAAAGTGGAAAGACTAAAGTGGACAGACTATAGTGGAAAGACTATAGTGGAAAGACTGTAGTGGACAGAATAAAGTGGAGTCTATAGTGGAAAGACTAAAGTGGACAGACTAAAGTGGAAGGACTAAAGTGGGAAGACTACAGTGGACAGACTATAGTAGAAAGACTATAGTGGAAAGACTGTAGTGGACAGAATAAAGTGGAGACTATAGTGGAAAGACTAAAGTGGAAAGACTAAAGTGGACAGACTATAGTGGAAAGACAGAAGTGGACAGACTAAAGTGGAAAAACTAAAGTGGAAAGACTAAAGTGGACAGACTATAGTGGAAAGACTCTAGTGGAAAGACTGTAGTTGACAGAAGAAAGTGGAGACTATAGTGGAAAGACTAAAATGGACAGACTAAAGTGGACAGACTCTAGTGGAAAGAATAAGTGGACAGACTAAAGCGGAAATACTAAAGTGGAAAGACTAAAGTGGACAGACTATAGTGGAAAGACTAAAGTGGACAGACTAAAGTGGAAAGACTAAAGTGGAAAGACTAAAGTGGACAGACTATAGTGGAAAGACTATGGTGGAAAGACTAAGTGGACAGACTAAAGCGGAAAGACTAAAGTGGAAAGACTAAAGTTGACAGACTATAGTGGAAAGACTAAAGTGGAAAGACTAAAGTGGAAAGACTAAAGTGGAAAGACTAAAGTGGACAGACTATAGTGGAAAGACTATTGTGGAAAGACTGTAGTGGACAGAATAAAGTGGACACTATAGTGGAAAGACTAAAGTGGACAGAGAATAGTGGAAAGACTAAAGTGGACAGTCTATAGTGGAAAAACTAAAGTGGACAGACTAAAGTGGAAAGACTAAAGTGGAAAGACTAAAGTGGACAGACTATAGTGGAAAGACTTTAGTGGAAAGACTGTAGTGGACAGAATGAAGTGGAGACTATAGTGGAAAGACTAAAGTGGAAAGACTAAAGTGGACAGAATATAGTGGAAAGACTAAAGTGGACAGACTAAAGTGGAAAGATTAAAGTGGAAAGACGAAAGTGGACAGACTATAGTGGAAAGACTATAGTGGAAAGACTGTAGTGGACAGAATAAAGTGGAGACTATAGTGGAAAGACTAAAGTGGACAGAGAATAGTGGAAAGACTAAAGTGGACAGACTATAGTGGAAAGACTAAAGTGGACAGACTAAAGTGGAAAGACTTAAGTGGAAAGACTAAAAAGGACTGACTATAGTGGAAAGACTGTAGTGGACAGAATAAAGTGGAGAGTATAGTGGAAAGACTAAAGTGGACAGAGAATAGTGGAAAGACTAAAGTGGACAGACTATAGTGGAAAGACTGTAGTGGACAGAATAAAGTGGAGACTATAGTGGAAAGACTAAAGTGGAAATACTAAAGTGGACAGACTATGGTAGAAAGACTGAAGTGGACAGACTAAAGTGGAAAAACTAAAGTGGAAAGACTAAAGTGGACAGACTATAGTGGAAAGACTATAGTGGAAAGACTGTAGTGGACAGAATAAAGTGGAGACTATAGTGGAAAGACTAAAGTGGACAGACTAAAGTGGACAGACTCTAGTGGAAATACTAAGTGGACAGACTATAGTGGAAAGACAATAGTGGAAAGACTGTAGTGGACAGAATAAAGTGGAGACTATAGTGGAAAGACTAAAGTGGAAAGAATAAAGTGGACAGACTATAGTGGAAAGACAGAAGTGGACAGACTAAAGTGGAAAAACTAAAGTGGAAAGACTAAAGTGGACAGACTATAGTGGAAAGACTGTAGTTGACAGAATAAAGTGGAGACTGTAGTGGAAAGACTAAAGTGGACAGACTAAAGAGGACAGACTCTAGTGGAAAGACTAAGTGGACAGACTAAAGCGGAAAGACTAAAGTGGAAAGACTAAAGTGGACAGACTGTAGCGGAAAGACTAATGTGGACAGACTAAAGTGGAAAGACTAAAGTGGACAGACTATAGTGGAAAGACTATAGTGGAAAGACTGTAGTGGAAAGAATAAAGTGGAGACTATAGTGGAAAGACTAAAGTGGAAAGACTAAAGTTGACAGACTAAAGTGGACAGACTATAGTGGAAAGACTAAAGTGGACAGACTAAAGTGGAAAGACTAAAGTGGAAAGACTAAAGTGGACAGACAAAAGTGGAAAGACTATAGTGGAAAGACTAAGTGGACAGACTAAATCGGAAAGACTAAAGTGGAAAGACTAAAGTGGTCAGACTATAGTGGAAAGACTAAAGTGGACAGACTAAAGTGGAAAGACTAAAGTGGAAAGACTAAAGTGGACAGACTATAGTGGAAAGACTATAGTTGAAAGACTGTAGTGGACAGAATAAAGTGGAGACTATAGTGGAAAGACTAAAGTGGACAGAGAATAGTGGAAAGACTAAAGTGGACAGTCTATAGTGGAAAGACTAAAGTGGACAGACTAAAGTGGAAAGACTAAAGTGGAAAGACTGAAGTGGAAAGACTAAAGTGGACAGACTATAGTGGAAAGACTATAGTGGAAAGACTGTAGTGGACAGAATAAAGTGGAGACTATAGTGGAAAGACTAAAGTGGAAAGACTAAAGTGGACAGACTATAGTAGAAAGGCTGTAGTGGACAGAATAAAGTGGAGAGTATAGTGGAAAGACTAAAGTGGACTGAGAATTGTGGAAAGACGAAAGTGGACAGACTATAGTGGAAAGACTGTAGTGGACAGAATAAAGTGGAGTCTATAGTGGAAAGACTAAAGTGGACAGACTAAAGAGGAAAGACTAAAGTCGAAAGACTACAGTGGACAGACTATAGTGGAAAGACTATAGTGGAAAGACTGTAGTGGACAGAATAAAGTGGAGACTATAGTGGAAAGACTAAAGTGGACAGAGAATAGTGGAAAGACTAAAGTGGACAGACTATAGTGGAAAGACTAAGTGGACAGACTAAAGTGGAAAGACTAAAGTGGACAGACTATAGTGGAAAGGCTGTAGTGGACAGAATAAAGTGGAGAGTATAGTGGAAAGACTAAAGTGGACTGAGAATTGTGGAAAGACGAAAGTGGACAGACTATAGTGGAAAGACTATAGTGGAAAGACTGTAGTGGACAGAATAAAATGTGACTATAGTGGAAAGACTAAAGTGGACAGAGAATAGTGGAAAGACTAAAGTGGACAGACTATAGTGGAAAGACTAAAGTGGACAGACTAAAGTGGAAAGACTAAAGTGGAAAGACTAAAAAGGACAGACTATAGTGGAAAGACTGTAGTGGACAGAATAAAGTGGAGAGTATAGTGGAAAGACTAAAGTGGACAGAGAATAGTGGAAAGACTAAAGTGGACCGACTATAGTGGAAAGACTGTAGTGGACAGAATAAAGTGGAGACTATAGTGGAAAGACTAAAGTGGAAAGACTAAAGTGGACAGACTATGGTAGAAAGACTGAAGTGGACAGACTAAAGTGGAAAAACTAAAGTGGAAAGACTAAAGTGGACAGACTATAGTGGAAAGACTATAGTGGAAAGACTGTAGTGGACAGAATAAAGTGGAGACTATAGTGGAAAGACTAAAGTGGACAGACTAAAGTGGACAGACTCTAGTGGAAAGACTAAGTGGACAGACTATAGTGGAAAGACTATAGTGGAAAGACTATAGTGGAAAGACTGTAGTGGACAGAATAAAGTGGAGACTATAGTGGAAAGACTAAAGTGGAAAGACTAAAGTGGACAGACTATAGTGGAAAGACAGAAGTGGACAGACTAAAGTGGAAAAACTAAAGTGGAAAGACTAAAGTGGACAGACTATAGTGGAAAGACTATAGTGGAAAGACTAAGTGGACAGACTAAAGCGGAAAGACTAAAGTGGAAAGACTAAAGTTGACAGACTATAGTGGAAAGACTAAAGTGGAAAGACTAAAGTGGAAAGACTAAAGTGGACAGACTATAGTGGAAAGACTATTGTGGAAAGACTCTAGTGGACAAAATAAAGTGGAGACTATAGTGGAAAGACTAAAGTGGACAGAGAATAGTGGAAAGACTAAAGTGGACAGTCTATAGTGGAAAAACTAAAGTGGACAGACTAAAGTGGAAAGACTAAAGTGGAAAGACTAAAGTGGACAGACTATAGTGGAAAGACTTTACTGGAAAGACTGTAGTGGACAGAATGAAGTGGAGACTATAGTGGAAAGACTAAAGTGGAAAGACTAAAGTGGACAGACTATAGTGGAAAGACTGTAGTGGACAGAGAATAGTGGAAAGACTAAAGTGGACAAACTATAGTGGAAAGACTAAAGTGGACAGAGAATAGTGGAAAGACTAAAGTGGACAGACTATAGTGGAAAGACTAAAGTGGAAAGACTAAAGTGGACAGACTATAGTGGAAAGACTAAAGTGGACAGACTAAAGTGGAAAGATTAAAGTGGAAAGACGAAAGTGGACGGACTATAGTGGAAAGACTATAGTGGAAAGACTGTAGTGGACAGAATAAAGTGGAGACTATAGTGGAAAGACTAAAGTGGACAGAGAATAGTGGAAAGACTAAAGTGGACAGACTATAGTGGAAAGACTAAAGTGGACAGACTAAAGTGGAAAGACTAAAGTGGAAAGACTAAAAAGTGTAGTGGACAGAATAAAGTGGAGAGTATAGTGGAAAGACTAAAGTGGACAGAGAATAGTGGAAAGACTAAAGTGGACAGACTATAGTGGAAAGACTGTAGTGGACAGAATAAAGTTGAGACTATAGTGGAAAGACTAAAGTGGAAAGACTAAAGTGGACAGACTATGGTAGAAAGACTGAAGTGGACAGACTAAAGTGGAAAAACTAAAGTGGAAAGACTAAAGTGGACAGACTATAGTGGAAAGACTATAGTGGAAAGACTGTAGTGGACAGAATAAAGTGGAGACTATAGTGGAAAGACTAAAGTGGAAAGACTAAAGTGGACAGACTATAGTAGAAAGACTGAAGTGGACAGACTAAAGTGGAAAAACAAAAGTGGAAAGACTAAAGTGGACAGACTATAGTGGAAAGACTATAGTGGAAAGACTGTAGTGGACAGAATAAAGTGGAGTCTATAGTGGAAAGACTAAAGTGGACAGACTAAAGTGGAAGGACTAAAGTGGAAAGACTACAGTGGATAGACTATAGTAGAAAGACTATAGTGGAAAGACTGTAGTGGACAGAATAAAGTGGAGACTATAGTGGAAAGACTAAAGTGGAAAGACTAAAGTGGACAGACTATAGTGGAAAGACAGAAGTGGACAGACTAAAGTGGAAAAACTAAAGTGGAAAGACTAAAGTGGACAGACTATAGTGGAAAGACTCTAGTGGAAAGACTGTAGTTGACAGAAGAAAGTGGAGACTATAGTGGAAAGACTAAAATGGACAGACTAAAGTGGACAGACTCTAGTGGAAAGAATAAGTGGACAGACTAAAGCGGAAATACTAAAGTGGAAAGACTAAAGTGGACAGACTATAGTGGAAAGACTAAAGTGGACAGACTAAAGTGGAAAGACTAAAGTGGAAAGACTAAAGTGGACAGACTATAGTGGAAAGACTATAGTGGAAAGACTAAGTGGACAGACTAAAGCGGAAAGACTAAAGTGGAAAGACTAAAGTTGACAGACTATAGTGGAAAGACTAAAGTGGAAAGACTAAAGTGGAAAGACTAAAGTGGACAGACTATAGTGGAAAGACTATTGTGGAAAGACTGTAGTGGAGTGAATAAAGTGGAGACTATAGTGGAAAGACTAAAGTGGACAGAGAATAGTGGAAAGACTAAAGTGGACAGTCTATAGTGGAAAAACTAAAGTGGACAGACTAAAGTGGAAAGACTAAAGTGGAAAGACTAAAGTGGACAGACTATAGTGGAAAGACTTTAGTGGAAAGACTGTAGTGGACAGAATGAAGTGGAGACTATAGTGGAAAGACTAAAGTGGAAAGACTAAAGTGGACAGACTATAGTGGAAAGACTATAGTGGAAAGACTGTAGTGGACAGAATAAAGTGGAGTCTATAGTGGAAAGACTAAAGTGGACAGACTAAAGTGGAAGGACTAAAGTGGAAAGACTACAGTGGACAGACTATAGTAGAAAGACTATAGTGGAAAGACTGTAGTGGACAGAATAAAGTGGAGACTATAGTGGAAAGACTAAAGTGGAAAGACTAAAGTGGACAGACTATAGTGGAAAGACAGAAGTGGACAGACTAAAGTGGAAAAACTAAAGTGGAAAGACTAAAGTGAACAGACTATAGTGGAAAGACTCTAGTGGAAAGACTGTAGTTGACAGAAGAAAGTGGAGACTATAGTGGAAAGACTAAAATGGACAGACTAAAGTGGACAGACTCTAGTGGAAAGAATAAGTGGACAGACTAAAGCGGAAATACTAAAGTGGAAAGACTAAAGTGGACAGACTATAGTGGAAAGACTAAAGTGGACAGACTAAAGTGGAAAGACTAAAGTGGAAAGACTAAAGTGGACAGACTATAGTGGAAAGACTATAGTGGAAAGACTAAGTGGACAGACTAAAGCGGAAAGACTAAAGTGGAAAGACTAAAGTTGACAGACTATAGTGGAAAGACTAAAGTGGAAAGACTAAAGTGGAAAGACTAAAGTGGAAAGACTAAAGTGGACAGACTATAGTGGAAAGACTATTGTGGAAAGACTGTAGTGGACAGAATAAAGTGGACACTATAGTGGAAAGACTAAAGTGGACAGAGAATAGTGGAAAGACTAAAGTGGACAGTCTATAGTGGAAAAACTAAAGTGGACAGACTAAAGTGGAAAGACTAAAGTGGAAAGACTAAAGTGGACAGACTATAGTGGAAAGACTTTAGTGGAAAGACTGTAGTGGACAGAATGAAGTGGAGACTATAGTGGAAAGACTAAAGTGGAAAGACTAAAGTGGACAGAATATAGTGGAAAGACTAAAGTGGACAGACTAAAGTGGAAAGATTAAAGTGGAAAGACGAAAGTGGACAGACTATAGTGGAAAGACTATAGTGGAAAGACTGTAGTGGACAGAATAAAGTGGAGACTATAGTGGAAAGACTAAAGTGGACAGAGAATAGTGGAAAGACTAAAGTGGACAGACTATAGTGGAAAGACTAAAGTGGACAGACTAAAGTGGAAAGACTTAAGTGGAAAGACTAAAAAGGACTGACTATAGTGGAAAGACTGTAGTGGACAGAATAAAGTGGAGAGTATAGTGGAAAGACTAAAGTGGACAGAGAATAGTGGAAAGACTAAAGTGGACAGACTATAGTGGAAAGACTGTAGTGGACAGAATAAAGTGGAGACTGTAGTGGAAAGACTAAAGTGGAAAGACTAAAGTGGACAGACTATGGTAGAAAGACTGAAGTGGACAGACTAAAGTGGAAAAACTAAAGTGGAAAGACTAAAGTGGACAGACTATAGTGGAAAGACTATAGTGGAAAGACTGTAGTGGACAGAATAAAGTGGAGACTATAGTGGAAAGACTAAAGTGGACAGACTAAAGTGGACAGACTCTAGTGGAAAGACTAAGTGGACAGACTATAGTGGTAAGACAATAGTGGAAAGACTGTAGTGGACAGAATAAAGTGGAGACTATAGTGGAAAGACTAAAGTGGAAAGAATAAAGTGGACAGACTACAGTGGAAAGACAGAAGTGGACAGACTAAAGTGGAAAAACTAAAGTGGAAAGACTAAAGTGGACAGACTATAGTGGAAAGACTATAGTGGAAAGACTGTAGTTGACAGAATAAAGTGGAGACTGTAGTGGAAAGACTAAAGTGGACAGACTAAAGAGGACAGACTCTAGTGGAAAGACTAAGTGGACAGACTAAAGCGGAAAGACTAAAGTGGAAAGACTAAAGTGGACAGACTGTAGCGGAAAGACTAATGTGGACAGACTAAAGTGGAAAGACTAAAGTGGACAGACTATAGTGGAAAGACTATAGTGGAAAGACTGTAGTGGACAGAATAAAGTGGAGACTATAGTGGAAAGACTAAAGTGGAAAGACTAAAGTTGACAGACTAAAGTGGACAGACTATAGTGGAAAGACTAAAGTGGACAGACTAAAGTGGAAAGACTAAAGTGGAAAGACTAAAGTGGACAGACAAAAGTGGAAAGACTATAGTGGAAAGACTAAGTGGACAGACTAAATCGGAAAGACTAAAGTGGAAAGACTAAAGTGGTCAGACTATAGTGGAAAGACTAAAGTGGACAGAGAATAGTGGAAAGACTAAAGTGGACAGTCTATAGTGGAAAGACTAAAGTGGACAGACTAAAGTGGAAAGACTAAAGTGGAAAGACTGAAGTGGAAAGACTAAAGTGGACAGACTATAGTGGAAAGACTATAGTGGAAAGACTGTAGTGGACAGAATAAAGTGGAGACTATAGTGGAAAGACTAAAGTGGAAAGACTAAAGTGGACAGACTATAGTGGAAAGACAGAAGTGGACAGACTAAAGTGGAAAAACTAAAGTGGAAAGACTAAAGTGGACAGACTATAGTGGAAAGACTCTAGTGGAAAGACTGTAGTTGACAGAAGAAAGTGGAGACTATAGTGGAAAGACTAAAGTGGACAGACTAAAGTGGACAGACTCTAGTGGAAAGACTAAGTGGACAGACTAAAGCGGAAATACTAAAGTGGCAAGACTAAAGTGGACAGACTATAGTGGAAAGACTAAGTGGACAGACTAAAGTGGAAAGACTAAAGTGGAAAGACTAAAGTGGACAGACTATAGTGGAAAGACTGTAGTGGAAAGAATAAAGTGGAGAGTATAGTGGAAAGACTAAAGTGGACAGAGAATAGTGGGAAGACTAAAGTGGACAGACTATAGTGGAAAGACTATAGTGGAAAGACTGTAGTGGACAGAATAAAGTGGAGACTATAGTGGAAAGACTAAAGTGGAAAGACTAAAGTGGACAGACTATAGTAGAAAGACTGAAGTGGACAGACTAAAGTGGAAAAACTAAAGTGGAAAGACTAAAGTGGACAGACTATAGTGGAAAGACTATAGTGGAAAGACTGTAGTGGACAGAATAAAGTGGAGTCTATAGTGGAAAGACTAAAGTGGACAGACTAAAGTGGAAAGACTAAAGTGGAAAGACTAATGTGGACAGACTATAGTGGAAAGACTATAGTGGAAAGACTGTAGTGGACAGAATAAAGTGGAGACTATAGTGGAAAGACTATAGTGGAAAGCCTGTAGTTGACAGAATAAAGTGGAGACTATAGTGGAAAGACTAAAGTGGACAGTCTATAGTGGAAAGACAGAAGTGGACAGACTAAAGTGGAAAAACTAAAGTGGAAAGACTAAAGCGGACAGACTATAGTGGAAAGACTCTAGTGGAAAGACTGTAGTTGACAGAAGAAAGTGGAGACTATAGTGGAAAGACTAAAATGGACAGACTAAAGTGGACAGACTCTAGTGGAAAGAATAAGTGGACAGACTAAAGCGGAAAGACTAAAGTGGACAGACTATAGTGGAAAGACTATAGTGGAAAGACTAAGTGGACAGACTAAAGAGGACAGACTCTAGTGGAAAGACTAAGTGGACAGACTAAAGCGGAAAGACTAAAGTGGAAAGACTAAAGTGGACAGACTAGTGGGAAGACTAATGTGGACAAACTAAAGTGGAAAGACTAAAGTGGAAAGACTAAAGTGGACAGACTATAGTGGAAAGACTATAGTGGAAAGACTGTAGTGGACAGAATAAAGTGGAGACTATAGTGGAAAGACTAAAGTGGACAGACTATAGTGGAAAGACAGAATTGGACAGACTAAAGTGGAAAAAGTAAAGTGGAAAGACTAAAGTGGACAGACTATAGTGGAAAGAATAAGTGGACAGACTAAAGCGGAAATACTAAAGTGGAAAGACTAAAGTGGACAGACTATAGTGGAAAGACTAAAGTGGACAGACTAAAGTGGAAACACTAAAGTGGAAGACTAAAGTGGACAGACTATAGTGGAAAGACTATAGTGGAAAGACTAAGTGGACAGACTAAAGCGGAAAGACTAAAGTGGAAAGACTAAAGTTGACAGACTATAGTGGAAAGACTAAAGTGGAAAGACTAAAGTGGAAAGACTAAAGTGGAAAGACTAAAGTGGACAGACTATAGTGGAAAGACTATTGTGGAAAGACTGTAGTGGACAGAATAAAGTGGAGACTATAGTGGAAAGACTAAAGTGGACAGAGAATAGTGGAAAGACTAAAGTGGACAGTCTATAGTGGAAAAACTAATGTGGACAGACTAAAGTGGAAAGACTAAAGTGGAAAGACTAAAGTGGACAGACTATAGTGGAAAGACTTTAGTGGAAAGACTGTAGTGGACAGAATGAAGTGGAGACTATAGTGGAAAGACTAAAGTGGAAAGACTAAAGTGGAAAGACTAAAGTTGACAGACTAAAGTTGAAAGATTAAAGTGGAAAGACGAAAGTGGACAGACTATAGTGGAAAGACTATAGTGGAAAGACTGTAGTGGACAGAATAAAGTGGAGACTATAGTGGAAAGACTAAAGTGGACAGAGAATAGTGGAAAGACTAAAGTGGACAGACTATAGTGGAAAGACTAAAGTGGACAGACTAAAGTGGAAAGACTAAAGTGGAAAGACTAAAAAGGACAGACTATAGTGGAAAGACTGTAGTGGACAGAATAAAGTGGAGAGTATAGTGGAAAGACTAAAGTGGACAGAGAATAGTGGAAAGACTAAAGTGGACAGACTATAGTGGAAAGACTGTAGTGGACAGAATAAAGTGGAGACTATAGTGGAAAGACTAAAGTGGAAAGACTAAAGTGGACAGACTATGGTAGAAAGACTGAAGTGGACAGACTAAAGTGGACAGACTCTAGTGGAAAGACTAAGTGGACAGACTATAGTGGAAAGACTATAGTGGAAAGACTGTAGTGGACAGAATAAAGTAGAGACTATAGTGGACAGACTAAAGTGGAAAAACTAAAGTGGAAAGACTAAAGTGGACAGACTATAGTGGAAAGACTATAGTGGAAAGACTGTAGTTGACAGAATAAAGTGGAGACTATAGTGGAAAGACTAAAGTGGACAGACTAAAGAGGACAGACTCTAGTGGAAAGACTAAGAGGACAGACTAAAGCGGAAAGACTAAAGTGGAAAGACTAAAGTGGACAGACTATAGTGGAAAGACTAATGTGGACAGACTAAAGTGGAAAGACTAAAGTGGACAGACTATAGTGGAAAGACTATAGTGGAAAGACTGTAGTGGACAGAATAAAGTGGAGACTATAGTGGAAAGACTAAAGTGGAAAGACTAAAGTGGACAGACTAAAGTGGACAGATTATAGTGGAAAGACTAAAGTGGACAGACTAAAGTGGAAAGACTAAAGTGGAAAGACTAAAGTGGACAGACAAAAGTGGAAAGACTATAGTGGAAAGACTAAGTGGACAGACTAAATCGGAAAGACTAAAGTGGAAAGACTAAAGTGGTCAGACTATAGTGGAAAGACTAAAGTGGACAGACTAAAGTGGAAAGACTAAAGTGGAAAGACTAAAGTGGACAGAATGTAGTGGAAAGACTAAAGTGGACAGACTAAAGTGGAAAGACTTAAGTGGAAAGACTAAAAAGGACTGACTATAGTGGAAAGACTGTAGTGGACAGAATAAAGTGGAGAGTATAGTGGAAAGACTAAAGTGGACAGAGAATAGTGGAAAGACTAAAGTGGACAGACTATAGTGGAAAGACTGTAGTGGACAGAATAAAGTGGAGACTATAGTGGAAAGACCAAAGTGGAAAGACTAAAGTGGACAGACTATGGTAGAAAGACTGAAGTGGACAGACTAAAGTGGAAAAACTAAAGTGGAAAGACTAAAGTGGACAGACTATAGTGGAAAGACTATAGTGGAAAGACTGTAGTGGACAGAATAAAGTGGAGACTATAGTGGAAAGACTAAAGTGGACAGACTAAAGTGGACAGACTCTAGTGGAAAGACTAAGTGGACAGACTACAGTGGAAAGACTATAGTGGAAAGACTGTAGTGGACAGAATAAAATGGAGACTATAGTGGAAAGACTAAATTGGAAAGAATAAAGTGGACAGACTATAGTGGAAAGACAGAAGTGGACAGAATAAAGTGGAAAAACTAAAGTGGAAAGACTAAAGTGGACAGACTATAGTGGAAAGACTATAGTGGAAAGACTGTAGTTGACAGAATAAAGTGGAGACTATAGTGGAAAGACTAAAGTGGACAGACTAAAGAGGACAGACTCTAGTGGAAAGACTAAGTGGACAGACTAAAGCGGAAAGACTAAAGTGGAAAGACTAAAGTGGACAGACTATAGCGGAAAGACTAATGTGGACAGACTAAAGTGGAAAGACTAAAGTGGACAGACTATAGTGGAAAGACTATAGTGGAAAGACTGTAGTGGACAGAATAAAGTGGAGACTATAGTGGAAAGACTAAAGTGGAAAGACTAAAGTGGACAGACTAAAGTGGACAGACTATAGTGGAAAGACTAAAGTGGACAGACTAAAGTGGAAAGACTAAAGTGGAAAGACTAAAGTGGACAGACAAAAGTGGAAAGACTATAGTGGAAAGACTAAGTGGTCAGACTAAATCGGAAAGACTAAAGTGGAAAGACTAAAGTGGTCAGACTATAGTGGAAAGACTAAAGTGGACAGACTAAAGTGGAAAGACTAAAGTGGAAAGACTAAAGTGGACAGACTATAGTGGAAAGACTATAGTTGAAAGACTGTAGTGGACAGAATAAAGTGGAGAGTATAGTGGAAAGACTAAAGTGGACAGAGAATAGTGGAAAGACTAAAGTGGACAGTCTATAGTGGAAAGACTAAAGTGGACAGACTAAAGTGGAAAGACTAAAGTGGAAAGACTGAAGTGGAAAGACTAAAGTGGACAGACTATAGTGGAAAGACTATAGTGGAAAGACTGTAGTGGACAGAATAAAGTGGAGACTATAGTGGAAAGACTAAAGTGGAAAGACTAAAGTGGACAGACTATAGTGGAAAGACAGAAGTGGACAGACTAAAGTGGAAAAACTAAAGTGGAAAGACTAAAGTGGACAGACTATAGTGGAAAGACTCTAGTGGAAAGACTGTAGTTGACAGAAGAAAGTGGAGACTATAGTGGAAAGACTAAAGTGGACAGACTAAAGTGGACAGACTCTAGTGGAAAGACTAAGTGGACAGACTAAAGCGGAAATACTAAAGTGGCAAGACTAAAGTGGACAGACTATAGTGGAAAGACTAAGTGGACAGACTAAAGTGGAAAGACTAAAGTGGAAAGACTAAAGTGGACAGACTATAGTGGAAAGACTGTAGTGGACAGAATAAAGTGGAGAGTATAGTGGAAAGACTAAAGTGGACAGAGAATAGTGGGAAGACTAAAGTGGACAGACTATAGTGGAAAGACTATAGTGGAAAGACTGTAGTGGACAGAATAAAGTGGAGACTATAGTGGAAAGACTAAAGTGGAAAGACTAAAGTGGACAGACTATAGTAGAAAGACTGAAGTGGACAGACTAAAGTGGAAAAACTAAAGTGGAAAGACTAAAGTGGACAGACTATAGTGGAAAGACTATAGTGGAAAGACTGTAGTGGACAGAATAAAGTGGAGTCTATAGTGGAAAGACTAAAGTGGACAGACTAAAGTGGAAAGACTACAGTGGAAAGACTAAAGTGGACAGACTATAGTGGAAAGACTATAGTGGAAAGACTGTAGTGGACAGAATAAAGTGGAGACTATAGTGGAAAGACTGTAGTGGACAGAATAAAGTGGAGACTATAGTGGAAAGACTAAAGTGGAAAGACTAAAGTGGACAGACTATAGTGGAAAGACAGAAGTGGACAGACTAAAGTGGAAAAACTAAAGTGGAAAGACTAAAGCGGACAGACTATAGTGGAAAGACTCTAGTGGAAAGACTCTAGTGGAAAGACTGTAGTTGACAGAAGAAAGTGGAGACTATAGTGGAAAGACTAAAATGGACAGACTAAAGTGGACAGACTCTAGTGGAAAGAATAAGTGGACAAACGAAAGCGGAAAGACTAAAGTGGACAGACTATAGTGGAAAGACTATAGTGGAAAGACTAAGTGGACAGACTAAAGAGGACAGACTCTAGTGGAAAGACTAAGTGGACAGACTAAAGCGGAAAGACTAAAGTGGACAGACTATAGTGGAAAGACTATAGTGGAAAGACTGTAGTGGACAGAATAAAGTGGAGTCTATAGTGGAAAAACTAAAGTGGACAGACTAAAGTGGAAAGACTAAAGTGGAAAGACTAAAGTGGACAGACTATAGTGGAAAGACTAGACTGTAGTGGAAAGACTAAAGTGGACAGACTATAGTGGAAAGACTATAGTGGAAAGACTAAGTGGACAGACTAAAGAGGACAGACTCTAGTGGAAAGACTAAGTGGACAGACTAAAGCGGAAAGACTAAAGTGGACAGACTATAGTGGAAAGACTATAGTGGAAAGACTGTAGTGGACAGAATAAAGTGGAGTCTATAGTGGAAAGACTAAAGTGGACAGACTAAAGTGGAAAGACTAAAGTGGAAAGACTAAAGTGGACAGACTATAGTGGAAAGACTAGACTGTAGTGGACAGAATAAAGTGGAGACTATAGTGGAAAGACTATAGTGGAAAGCCTGTAGTGGACAGAATAAAGTGGAGACTATAGTGGAAAGACTAAAATGGACAGACTAAAGTGGACAGACTCTAGTGGAAAGAATAAGTGGACAAACGAAAGCGGAAAGACTAAAGTGGACAGACTATAGTGGAAAGACTATAGTGGAAAGACTAAGTGGACAGACTAAAGAGGACAGACTCTAGTGGAAAGACTAAGTGGACAGACTAAAGCGGAAAGACTAAAGTGGACAGACTATAGTGGAAAGACTATAGTGGAAAGACTGTAGTGGACAGAATAAAGTGGAGTCTATAGTGGAAAGACTAAAGTGGACAGACTAAAGTGGAAAGACTAAAGTGGAAAGACTAAAGTGGACAGACTATAGTGGAAAGACTAGACTGTAGTGGACAGAATAAAGTGGAGACTATAGTGGAAAGACTATAGTGGAAAGCCTGTAGTGGACAGAATAAAGTGGAGACTATAGTGGAAAGACTAAAATGGACAGACTAAAGTGGACAGACTCTAGTGGAAAGAATAAGTGGACAGACTAAAGCGGAAAGACTAAAGTGGACAGACTATAGTGGAAAGACTATAGTGGAAAGACTAAGTGGACAGACTAAAGAGGACAGACTCTAGTGGAAAGACTAAGTGGACAGACTAAAGCGGAAAGACTAAAGTGGAAAGACTAAAGCGGACAGACTATAGTGGAAAGACTGTAGTTGACAGAAGAAAGTGGAGACTATAGTGGAAAGACTAAAATGGACAGACTAAAGTGGACGGACTCTAGTGGAAAGAATAAGTGGACAGACTAAAGCGGAAAGACTAAAGTGGACAGACTATAGTGGAAAGACTATAGTGGAAAGACTAAGTGGACAGACTAAAGAGGACAGACTCTAGTGGAAAGACTAAGTGGACAGACTAAAGCGGAAAGACTAAAGTGGAAAGACTAAAGTGGACAGACTAGTGGGAAGACTAATGTGGACAAACTAAAGTGGAAAGACTAAAGTGGAAAGACTAAAGTGGACAGACTATAGTGGAAAGACTATAGTGGAAAGACTGTAGTGGACATAATAAAGTGGAGACTATAGTGGAAAGACTAAAGTGGAAAGACTAAAGTGGACAGACTATAGTGGAAAGACAGAATTGGACAGACTAAAGTGGAAAAAGTAAAGTGGAAAGACTAAAGTGGACAGACTATAGTGGAAAGACTCTAGTGGAAAGACTGTAGTTGACAGAAGAAAGTGGAGACTATAGTGGAAAGACTAAAATGGACAGACTAAAGTGGACAGACTCTAGTGGAAAGAATAAGTGGACAGACTAAAGCGGAAATACTAAAGTGGAAAGACTAAAGTGGACAGACTATAGTGGAAAGACTAAAGTGGACAGACTAAAGTGGAAAGACTAAGGTGGAAGACTAAAGTGGACAGACTATAGTGGGAAGACTATAGTGGAAAGACTAAGTGGACAGACTAAAGCGGAAAGACTAAAGTGGAAAGACTAAAGTTGACAGACTATAGTGGAAAGACTAAAGTGGAAAGACTAAAGTGGAAAGACTAAAGTGGAAAGACTAAAGTGGACAGACTATAGTGGAAAGACTATTGTGGAAAGACTGTAGTGGACAGAATAAAGTGGAGACTATAGTGGAAAGACTAAAGTGGACAGAGAATAGTGGAAAGACTAAAGTGGACAGACTATAGTGGAAAGACTTTAGTGGAAAGACTGTAGTGGACAGAATGAAGTGGAGACTATAGTGGAAAGACTAAAGTGGAAAGACTAAAGTGGAAAGACTAAAGTGGACAGACTATAGTGGAAAGACTAAAGTTGACAGACTAAAGTTGAAAGATTAAAGTGGAAAGACGAAAGTGGACAGACTATAGTGGAAAGACTATAGTGGAAAGACTGTAGTGGACAGAATAAAGTGGAGACTATAGTGGAAAGACTAAAGTGGACAGAGAATAGTGGAAAGACTAAAGTGGACAGACTATAGTGGAAAGACTAAAGTGGACAGACTAAAGTGGAAAGACTAAAGTGGAAAGACTAAAAAGGACAGACTATAGTGGAAAGACTGTAGTGGACAGAATAAAGTGGAGAGTATAGTGGAAAGACTAAAGTGGACAGAGAATAGTGGAAAGACTAAAGTGGACAGACTATAGTGGAAAGACTGTAGTGGACAGAATAAAGTGGAGACTATAGTGGAAAGACTAAAGTGGAAAGACTAAAGTGGACAGACTATGGTAGAAAGACTGAAGTGGACAGACTAAAGTGGAAAAACTAAAGTGGAAAGACTAAAGTGGACAGACTATAGTGGAAAGACTATAGTGGAAAGACTGTAGTGGACAGAATAAAGTGGAGACTATAGTGGAAAGACTAAAGTGGACAGACTAAAGTGGACAGACTCTAGTGGAAAGACTAAGTGGACAGACTATAGTGGAAAGACTATAGTGGAAAGACTGTAGTGGACAGAATAAAGTAGAGACTGTAGTGGAAAGACTAAACTGGAAAGACTAAAGTGGACAGACTATAGTGGAAAGACAGAAGTGGACAGACTAAAGTGGAAAAACTAAAGTGGAAAGACTAAAGTGGACAGACTATAGTGGAAAGACTATAGTGGAAAGACTGTAGTTGACAAAATAAAGTGGAGACTATAGTGGAAAGACTAAAGTGGACAGACTAAAGAGGACAGACTCTAGTGGAAAGACTAAGTGGACAGACTAAAGCGGAAAGACTAAAGTGGAAAGACTAAAGTGGACAGACTATAGTGGAAAGACTAATGTGGACAGACTAAAGTGGAAAGACTAAAGTGGACAGACTATAGTGGAAAGACTATAGTGGAAAGACTGTAGTGGACAGAATAAAGTGGAGACTATAGTGGAAAGACTAAAGTGGAAAGACTAAAGTGGACAGACTAAAGTGGACAGATTATAGTGGAAAGACTAAAGTGGACAGACTAAAGAGGACAGACTCTAGTGGAAAGACTAAGTGGACAGACTAAAGCGGAAAGACTAAAGTGGAAAGACTAAAGTGGACAGACTATAGCGGAAAGACTAATGTGGACAGACTAAAGTGGAAAGACTAAAGTGGACAGACTATAGTGGAAAGACTATAGTGGAAAGACTGTAGTGGACAGAATAAAGTGGAGAGTGTAGTGGAAAGACTAAAGTGGAAAGACTAAAGTGGACAGACTAAAGTGGACAGACTATAGTGGAAAGACTAAAGTGGACAGACTAAAGTGGAAAGACTAAAGTGGAAAGACTAAAGTGGACAGACAAAAGTGGAAAGACTATAGTGGAAAGACTAAGTGGTCAGACTAAATCGGAAAGACTAAAGTGGAAAGACTAAAGTGGTCAGACTATAGTGGAAAGACTAAAGTGGACAGACTAAAGTGGAAAGACTAAAGTGGAAAGAATAAAGTGGACAGACTATAGTGGAAAGACTATAGTTGAAAGACTGTAGTGGACAGAATAAAGTGGAGACTATAGTGGAAAGACTAAAGTGGACAGAGAATAGTGGAAAGACTAAAGTGGACAGTCTGTAGTGGAAAGACTAAAGTGGACAGACTAAAGTGGAAAGACTAAAGTGGAAAGACTGAAGTGGAAAGACTAAAGTGGACAGACTATAGTGGAAAGACTATAGTGGAAAGACTGTAGTGGACAGAATAAAGTGGAGACTATAGTGGAAAGACTAAAGTGGAAAGACTAAAGTGGACAGACTATAGTGGAAAGACAGAAGTGGACGGACTAAAGTGGAAAAACTAAAGTGGAAAGACTAAAGTGGACAGACTATAGTGGAAAGACTCTAGTGGAAAGACTGTAGTTGATAGAAGAAAGTGGAGACTATAGTGGAAAGACTAAAGTGGACAGACTAAAGTGGACGGACTCTAGTGGAAAGACTAAGTGGACAGACTACAGCGGAAATACTAAAGTGGCAAGACTAAAGTGGACAGACTATAGTGGAAAGACTAAGTGGACAGACTAAAGTGGAAAGACTAAAGTGGAAAGACTAAAGTGGACAGACTATAGTGGAAAGACTGTAGTGGACAGAATAAAGTGGAGAGTATAGTGGAAAGACTAAAGTGGACAGAGAATAGTGGGAAGACTAAAGTTGACAGACTATAGTGGAAAGACTATAGTGGAAAGACTGTAGTGGACAGAATAAAGTGGAGACTATAGTGGAAAGACTAAAGTGGAAAGACTAAAGTGGACAGACTATAGTAGAAAGACTGAAGTGGACAGACTAAAGTGGAAAAACTAAAGTGGAAAGACTAAAGTGGACAGACTATAGTGGAAAGACTATAGTGGAAAGACTGTAGTGGACAGAATAAAGTGGAGTCTATAGTGGAAAGACTAAAGTGGACAGACTAAAGTGGAAAGACTAAAGTGGAAAGACTAAAGTGGACAGACTATAGTGGAAAGACTATAGTGGAAAGACTGTAGTGGACAGAATAAAGTGGAGACTATAGTGGAAAGACTGTAGTGGACAGAATAGAGTGGAGACTATAGTGGAAAGACTAAAGTGGAAAGACTAAAGTGGACAGACTATAGTGGAAAGACAGAAGTGGACAGACTAAAGTGGAAAAACTAAAGTGGAAAGACTAAAGCGGACAGACTATAGTGGAAAGACTCTAGTGGAAAGACTGTAGTTGACAGAAGAAAGTGGAGACTATAGTGGAAAGACTAAAATGGACAGACTAAAGTGGACAGACTCTAGTGGAAAGACTAAGTGGACAGACTAAAGCGGAAAGACTAAAGTGGAAAGACTAAAGTGGACAGACTAGTGGAAAGACTAATGTGGACAGACTAAAGTGGAAAGACTAAAGTGGAAAGACTAAAGTGGACAGACTATAGTGGAAAGACTATAGTGGAAAGACTGTAGTGGACAGAATAACGTGGAGACTATAGTGGAAAGACTAAAGTGGACAGACTATAGTGGAAAGACAGAAGTGGACAGACTAAAGTGGAAAAACTAAAGTGGAAAGACTAAAGTGGACAGACTAAAAAGGACAGACTATAGTGGAAAGACTGTAGTGGACAGAATAAAGTGGAGAGTATAGTGGAAAGACTAAAGTGGACAGAGAATAGTGGAAAGACTAAAGTGGACAGACTATAGTGGAAAGACTAAAGTGGACAGACTAAAGTGGAAAGACTAAAGTGGAAAGACTAAAAAGGACAGACTATAGTGGAAAGACTGTAGTGGACAGAATAAAGTGGAGAGTATAGTGGAAAGACTAAAGTGGACAGAGAATAGTGGAAAGACTAAAGTGGACAGACTATAGTGGAAAGACTGTAGTGGACAGAATAAAGTGGAGACTATAGTGGAAAGACTAAAGTGGAAAGACTAAAGTGGACAGACTATGGTAGAAAGACTGAAGTGGACAGACTAAAGTGGAAAAACTAAAGTGGAAAGACTAAAGTGGACAGACTATAGTGGAAAGACTATAGTGGAAAGACTGTAGTGGACAGAATAAAGTGGAGACTATAGTGGAAAGACTAAAGTGGACAGACTAAAGTGGACAGACTCTAGTGGAAAGACTAAGTGGACAGACTATAGTGGAAAGACTATAGTGGAAAGACTGTAGTGGACAGAATAAAGTAGAGACTGTAGTGGAAAGACTAAACTGGAAAGACTAAAGTGGACAGACTATAGTGGAAAGACAGAAGTGGACAGACTAAAGTGGAAAAACTAAAGTGGAAAGACTAAAGTGGACAGACTATAGTGGAAAGACTATAGTGGAAAGACTGTAGTTGACAAAATAAAGTGGAGACTATAGTGGAAAGACTAAAGTGGACAGACTAAAGAGGACAGACTCTAGTGGAAAGACTAAGTGGACAGACTAAAGCGGAAAGACTAAAGTGGAAAGACTAAAGTGGACAGACTATAGTGGAAAGACTAATGTGGACAGACTAAAGTGGAAAGACTAAAGTGGACAGACTATAGTGGAAAGACTATAGTGGAAAGACTGTAGTGGACAGAATAAAGTGGAGACTATAGTGGAAAGACTAAAGTGGAAAGACTAAAGTGGACAGACTAAAGTGGACAGATTATAGTGGAAAGACTAAAGTGGACAGACTAAAGAGGACAGACTCTAGTGGAAAGACTAAGTGGACAGACTAAAGCGGAAAGACTAAAGTGGAAAGACTAAAGTGGACAGACTATAGCGGAAAGACTAATGTGGACAGACTAAAGTGGAAAGACTAAAGTGGACAGACTATAGTGGAAAGACTATAGTGGAAAGACTGTAGTGGACAGAATAAAGTGGAGACTGTAGTGGAAAGACTAAAGTGGAAAGACTAAAGTGGACAGACTAAAGTGGACAGACTATAGTGGAAAGACTAAAGTGGACAGACTAAAGTGGAAAGACTAAAGTGGAAAGACTAAAGTGGACAGACAAAAGTGGAAAGACTATAGTGGAAAGACTAAGTGGTCAGACTAAATCGGAAAGACTAAAGTGGAAAGACTAAAGTGGTCAGACTATAGTGGAAAGACTAAAGTGGACAGACTAAAGTGGAAAGACTAAAGTGGAAAGAATAAAGTGGACAGACTATAGTGGAAAGACTATAGTTGAAAGACTGTAGTGGACAGAATAAAGTGGAGACTATAGTGGAAAGACTAAAGTGGACAGAGAATAGTGGAAAGACTAAAGTGGACAGTCTGTAGTGGAAAGACTAAAGTGGACAGACTAAAGTGGAAAGACTAAAGTGGAAAGACTGAAGTGGAAAGACTAAAGTGGACAGACTATAGTGGAAAGACTATAGTGGAAAGACTGTAGTGGACAGAATAAAGTGGAGACTATAGTGGAAAGACTAAAGTGGAAAGACTAAAGTGGACAGACTATAGTGGAAAGACAGAAGTGGACGGACTAAAGTGGAAAAACTAAAGTGGAAAGACTAAAGTGGACAGACTATAGTGGAAAGACTCTAGTGGAAAGACTGTAGTTGATAGAAGAAAGTGGAGACTATAGTGGAAAGACTAAAGTGGACAGACTAAAGTGGACGGACTCTAGTGGAAAGACTAAGTGGACAGACTACAGCGGAAATACTAAAGTGGCAAGACTAAAGTGGACAGACTATAGTGGAAAGACTAAGTGGACAGACTAAAGTGGAAAGACTAAAGTGGAAAGACTAAAGTGGACAGACTATAGTGGAAAGACTGTAGTGGACAGAATAAAGTGGAGAGTATAGTGGAAAGACTAAAGTGGACAGAGAATAGTGGGAAGACTAAAGTTGACAGACTATAGTGGAAAGACTATAGTGGAAAGACTGTAGTGGACAGAATAAAGTGGAGACTATAGTGGAAAGACTAAAGTGGAAAGACTAAAGTGGACAGACTATAGTAGAAAGACTGAAGTGGACAGACTAAAGTGGAAAAACTAAAGTGGAAAGACTAAAGTGGACAGACTATAGTGGAAAGACTATAGTGGAAAGACTGTAGTGGACAGAATAAAGTGGAGTCTATAGTGGAAAGACTAAAGTGGACAGACTAAAGTGGAAAGACTAAAGTGGAAAGACTAAAGTGGACAGACTATAGTGGAAAGACTATAGTGGAAAGACTGTAGTGGACAGAATAAAGTGGAGACTATAGTGGAAAGACTGTAGTGGACAGAATAGAGTGGAGACTATAGTGGAAAGACTAAAGTGGAAAGACTAAAGTGGACAGACTATAGTGGAAAGACAGAAGTGGACAGACTAAAGTGGAAAAACTAAAGTGGAAAGACTAAAGCGGACAGACTATAGTGGAAAGACTCTAGTGGAAAGACTGTAGTTGACAGAAGAAAGTGGAGACTATAGTGGAAAGACTAAAATGGACAGACTAAAGTGGACAGACTCTAGTGGAAAGACTAAGTGGACAGACTAAAGCGGAAAGACTAAAGTGGAAAGACTAAAGTGGACAGACTAGTGGAAAGACTAATGTGGACAGACTAAAGTGGAAAGACTAAAGTGGAAAGACTAAAGTGGACAGACTATAGTGGAAAGACTATAGTGGAAAGACTGTAGTGGACAGAATAACGTGGAGACTATAGTGGAAAGACTAAAGTGGACAGACTATAGTGGAAAGACAGAAGTGGACAGACTAAAGTGGAAAAACTAAAGTGGAAAGACTAAAGTGGACAGACTATAGTGGAAAGACTCTAGTGGAAAGACTGTAGTTGACAGAAGAAAGTGGAGACTATAGTGGAAAGACTAAAATGGACAGACTAAAGTGGACAGACTCTAGTGGAAAGAATAAGTGGACAGACTAAAGCGGAAATACTAAAGTGGAAAGACTAAAGTGGACAGACTATAGTGGAAAGAAAAAAGTGGACAGACTAAAGTGGAAAGACTAAAGTGGAAAGACTAAAGTGGACAGACTATAGTGGAAAGACTATAGTGGAAAGACTAAGTGGACAGACTAAAGCGGAAAGACTAAAGTGGAAAGACTAAAGTTGACAGACTATAGTGGAAAGACTAAAGTGGAAAGACTAAAGTGGAAAGACTAAAGTGGAAACACTAAAGTGGACAGACTATAGTGGAAAGACTATTGTGGAAAGACTGTAGTGGACAGAATAAAGTGGAGGCTATAGTGGAAAGACTAAAGTGGACAGAGAATAGTGGAAAGACTAAAGTGGACAGTCTATAGTGGAAAAACTAATGTGGACAGACTAAAGTGGAAAGACTAAAGTGGAAAGACTAAAGTGGACAGACTATAGTGGAAAGACTTTAGTGGAAAGACTGTAGTGGACAGAATGAAGTGGAGACTATAGTGGAAAGACTAAAGTGGAAAGACTAAAGTGGAAAGACTAAAGTGGACAGACTATAGTGGAAAGACTAAAGTGGACAGACTAAAGTTGAAAGATTAAAGTGGAAAGACGAAAGTGGACAGACTATAGTGGAAAGACTATAGTGGAAAGACTGTAGTGGACAGAATAAAGTGGAGACTATAGTGGAAAGACTAAAGTGGACAGAGAATAGTGGAAAGACTAAAGTGGACAGACTATAGTGGAAAGACTAAAGTGGACAGACTAAAGTGGAAAGACTAAAGTGGAAAGACTAAAAAGGACAGACTATAGTGGAAAGACTGTAGTGGACAGAATAAAGTGGAGAGTATAGTGGAAAGACTAAAGTGGACAGAGAATAGTGGAAAGACTAAAGTGGATAGACTATAGTGGAAAGACTGTAGTGGACAGAATAAAGTGGAGACTATAGTGGAAAGACTAAAGTGGAAAGACTAAAGTGGACAGACTATGGTAGAAAGACTGAAGTGGACAGACTAAAGTGGAAAAACTAAAGTGGAAAGACTAAAGTGGACAGACTATAGTGGAAAGACTATAGTGGAAAGACTGTAGTGGACAGAATAAAGTGGAGACTATAGTGGAAAGACTAAAGTGGACAGACTAAAGTGGACAGACTCTAGTGGAAAGACTAAGTGGACAGACTATAGTGGAAAGACTATAGTGGAAAGACTGTAGTGGACAGAATAAAGTAGAGACTATAGTGGAAAGACTAAAGTGGAAAGACTAAAGTGGACAGACTATAGTGGAAAGACAGAAGTGGACAGACTAAAGTGGAAAAACTAAAGTGGAAAGACTAAAGTGGACAGACTATAGTGGAAAGACTATAGTGGAAAGACTGTAGTTGACAGAATAAAGTGGAGACTATAGTGGAAAGACTAAAGTGGACAGACTAAAGAGGACAGACTCTAGTGGAAAGACTAAGTGGACAGACTAAAGCGGAAAGACTAAAGTGGAAAGACTAAAGTGGACAGACTATAGTGGAAAGACTAATGTGGACAGACTAAAGTGGAAAGACTAAAGTGGACAGACTATAGTGGAAAGACTATAGTGGAAAGAATGTAGTGGACAGACTGTAGTGGACAGAATAAAGTGGAGACTATAGTGGAAAGACTAAAGTGGAAAGACTAAAGTGGACAGACTAAACTGGACAGACTATAGTGGAAAGACTAAAGTGGACAGACTAAAGTGGAAAGACTAAAGTGGAAAGACTAAAGTGGACAGACAAAAGTGGAAAGACTATAGTGGAAAGACTAAGTGGACAGACTAAATCGGAAAGACTAAAGTGGAAAGACTAAAGTGGTCAGACTATAGTGGAAAGACTAAAGTGGACAGACTAAAGTGGAAAGACTAAATTGGAAAGACTAAAGTGGACAGACTGTAGTGGAAAGACTATAGTGGAAAGACTGTAGTGGACAGAATAAAGTGGAGACTAGAGTGGAAAGACTAAAGTGGACAGAGAATAGTGGAAAGACTAAAGTGAACAGTCTATAGTGGAAAGACAAAAGTGGACAGACTAAAGTGGAAAGACTACAGTGGAAAGACTAAAGTGGAAAGACTAAAGTGGACAGACTATAGTGGAAAGACTATAGTGGAAAGACTGTAGTGGACAGAATAAAGTGGAGACTATAGTGGAAAGACTAAAGTGGAAAGACTAAAGTGGACAGACTATAGTGGAAAGACAGAAGTGGAGAGACTAAAGTGGAAAAACTAAAGTGGAAAGACTAAAGTGGACAGACTATAGTGGAAAGACTCTAGTGGAAAGACTGTAGTTGACAGAAGAAAGTGGAGACTATAGTGGAAAGACTAAAGTGGACAGACTAAAGTGGACAGACTCTAGTGGAAAGACTAAGTGGACAGACTAAAGCGGAAATACTAAAGTGGCAAGACTAAAGTGGACAGACTATAGTGGAAAGACTAAGTGGACAGACTAAAGTGGAAAGACTAAAGCGGAAAGACTAAAGTGGAAAGACTATAGTGGAAAGACTGTAGTGGACAGAATAAAGTGGAGAGTATAGTGGAAAGACTAAAGTGGAAAGAGAATAGTGGGAAGACTAAAGTGGACAGACTATAGTGGAAAGACTATAGTGGAAAGACTGTAGTGGACAGAATAAAGTGGAGACTATAGTGGAAAGACTAAAGTGGAAAGACTAAAGTGGACAGACTATAGTGGAAAGACAGAAGTGGACAGACTAAAGTGGAAAAACTAAAGTGGAAAGACTAAAGCGGACAGACTATAGTGGAAAGACTCTAGTGGAAAGACTGTAGTTGACAGAAGAAAGTGGAGACTATAGTGGAAAGACTAAAATGGACAGACTAAAGTGGACAGACTCTAGTGGAAAGAATACGTGGACAGACTAAAGTGGAAAAACTAAAGTGGAAAGACTAAAGTGGACAGACTATAGTGGAAAGACTATAGTGGAAAGACTGTAGTGGACAGAATAAAGTGGAGTCTATAGTGGAAAGACTAAAGTGGACAGACTAAAGTGGAAAGACTAAAGTGGAAAGACTAAAGTGGACAGACTATAGTGGAAAGACTATAGTGGAAAGACTGTAGTGGACAGAATAAAGTGGAGACTATAGTGGAAAGACTAAAGTGGAAAGACTAAAGTGGACAGACTATAGTGGAAAGACAGAAGTGGACAGACTAAAGTGGAAAAACTAAAGTGGAAAGACTAAAGCGGACAGACTATAGTGGAAAGACTCTAGTGGAAAGACTGTAGTTGACAGAAGAAAGTGGAGACTATAGTGGAAAGACTAAAATGGACAGACTAAAGTGGACAGACTCTAGTGGAAAGAATACGTGGACAGACTAAAGCGGAAATACTAAAGTGGAAAGACTAAAGTGGACAGACTATAGTGGAAAGACTAAAGTGGACAGACTAAAGTGGAAAGACTAAAGTGGAAAGACTAAAGTGGACAGACTATAGTGGAAAGACTATAGTGGAAAGACTAAGTGGACAGACTAAAGAGGACAGACTCTAGTGGAAAGACTAAGTGGACAGACTAAAGCGGAAAGACTAAAGTGGAAAGACTAAAGTGGACAGACTATAGTGGAAAGACTAATGTGGACAGACTAAAGTGGAAAGAATAAAGTGGAAAGACTAAAGTGGACAGACTATAGTGGAAAGACTATAGTGGAAAGACAGTAGTGGACAGAATAAAGTGGAAAGACTAAAGTGGAAAGACTAAAGTGGACAGACTAAAGTGGACAGACTATAGTGGAAAGACTAAAGTGGACAGACTAAAGTGGAAAGACTAAAGTGGAAAGACTAAAGTGGACAGACAAAATTGGAAAGACTATAGTGGAAAGACTAAGTGGACAGACTAAATCGGAAAGACTAAAGTGGAAAGACTAAAGTGGACAGACTATAGTGGAAAGACTAAAGTGGACAGACTAAAGTGGAAAGACTAAAGTGGAAAGACTAAAGTGGACAGACTATAGTGGAAAGACTATAGTGGAAAGACTGTAGTGGACAGAATAAAGTGGAGACTATAGTGGAAAGACTAAAGTGGACAGAGAATAGTGGAAAGACTAAAGTGGACGGTCTATAGTGGAAAGACTAAAGTGGACAGACTAAAGTGGAAAGACTAAAGTGGAAAGACTAAAGTGGAAAGACTAAAGTGGAAAGACTAAAGTGGACAGACTATAGTGGAAAGACTATAGTGGAAAGACTGTAGTGGACAGAATAAAGTGGAGACTATAGTGGAAAGACTAAAGTGGAAAGACTAAAGTGGACAGACTATAGTGGAAAGACAGAAGTGGACAGACTAAAGTGGAAAAACTAAAGTGGAAAGACTAAAGTGGACAGACTATAGTGGAAAGACTCTAGTGGAAAGACTGTAGTTGACAGAAGAAAGTGGAGACTATAGTGGAAAGACTAAAGTGGACAGGCTAAAGTGGACAGACTCTAGTGGAAAGACTAAGTGGACAGACTAAAGCGGAAATACTAAAGTGGCAAGACTAAAGTGGACAGACTATAGTGGAAAGACTAAGTGGACAGACTAAAGTGGAAAGACGAAAGTGGAAAGACTATAGTGGAAAGACTATAGTGGAAAGACTATAGTGGAAAGACTGTAGTGGACAGAATAAAGTAAAGTCTATAGTGGAAAGACTAAAGTGGACAGACTAAAGTGGAAAGACTAAAGTGGAAAGACTAAAGTGGACAGACTATAGTGGAAAGACTATAGTGGAAAGACTGTAGTGGACAGAATAAAGTGGAGACTATAGTGGAAAGACTAAAGTGGACAGACTAAAGTGGAAAGATTAAAGTGGAAAGACGAAAGTGGACAGACTATAGTGGAAAGACTATAGTGGAAAGACTGTAGTGGACAGAATAAAGTGGAGACTATAGTGGAAAGACTAAAGTGGACAGAGAATAGTGGAAAGACTAAAGAGGACAGACTATAGTGGAAAGACTAAAGTTGACAGACTATAGTGGAAAGACTAAAGTGGAAAGACTAAAAAGGACAGACTATAGTGGAAAGACTGTAGTGGAAAGACTATAGTGGAAAGACTGTAGTGGACAGAATAAAGTGGACAGACTATAGTGGAAAGACTAAAGTGGACAGACTAAAGTGGAAAGATTAAAGTGGAAAGACGAAAGTGGACAGACTATAGTGGAAAGACTATAGTGGAAAGACTGTAGTGGACAGAATAAAGTGGAGACTATAGTGGAAAGACTAAAGTGGACAGAGAATAGTGGAAAGACTAAAGTGGACAGACTATAGTGGAAAGACTAAAGTGGACAGACTAAAGTGGAAAGACTAAAGTGGAAAGACTAAAAAGGACAGACTATAGTGGAAAGACTGTAGTGGACAGAATAAAGTGGAGAGTATAGTGGAAAGACTAAAGTGGACAGAGAATAGTGGAAAGACTAAAGTGGACAGACTCTAGTGGAAAGACTGTAGTTGACAGAAGAAAGTGGAGACTATAGTGGAAAGACTAAAGTGGACAGACTAAAGTGGACAGACTCTAGTGGAAAGACTAAGTGGACAGACTAAAGCGGAAATACTAAAGTGGCAAGACTAAAGTGGACAGACTATAGTGGAAAGACAAAGTGGACAGACTAAAGCGGAAATACTAAAGTGGCAAGACTAAAGTGGACAGACTATAGTGGAAACACTGTAGTGGACAGAATAAAGTGGAGAGTAAAGTGGAAAGACTAAAGTGGACAGAGAATAGTGGGAAGACTAAAATGGACAGACTATAGTGGAAAGACTATAGCGGAAAGACTGTAGTGGACAGAATAAAGTGGAGAGTATAGTGGAAAGACTGAAGTGGACAGACTAAAGTGGAAAAACTAAAGTGGAAAGACTAAAGTGGACAGACTATAGTGGAAAGACTATAGTGGAAAGACTGTAGTGGACAGAATAAAGTGGAGTTTATAGTGGAAAGACTAAAGTGGACAGACTAAAGTGGAAAGACTAAAGTGGAAAGACTAAAGTGGACAGACTATAGTGGAAAGACTATAGTGTTAAGACTGTAGTGGACAGAATAAAGTGGAGACTATAGTGGAAAGACTAAAGTGGAAAGACTAAAGTGGACAGACTATAGTGGAAAGACAGAAGTGGACAGACTAAAGTGGAGAAACTAAAGTGGAAAGACTAAAGCGGACAGACTATAGTGGAAAGACTCTAGTGGAAAGACTGTAGTTGACAGAAGAAAGTGGAGACTATAGTGGAAAGACTAAAATGGACAGACTAAAGTGGACAGACTCTAGTGGAAAGAATAAGTGGACAGACTAAAGCGGAAATACTAAAGTGGACAGACTATAGTGGAAAGACTAAAGTGGACAGACTAAAGTGGAAATACTAAAGTGGAAAGACTAAAGTGGACAGACTATAGTGGAAAGACTATAGTGGAAAGACTAAGTGGACAGACTAAACAGGACAGACTCTAGTGGAAAGACTAAGTGGACAGACTAAAGAGGAAAGACTAAAGTGGACAGACTATAGTGGAAAGACTAATGTGGACAGACTAAAGCGGAAAGACTAAAGTGGAAAGACTAAATTGGACAGACTATAGTGGAAAGACTATAGTGGAAAGACTGTAGTGGACAGAATAAAGTGGAGACTATAGTGGAAAGACTAAAGTGGAAAGACTAAAGTGGACAGACTAAAGTCGACAGACTATAGTGGAAAGACTAAAGTGGACAGACTAAAGTGGAAAGACTAAAGTGGAAAGACTAAAGTGGACAGACAAAAGTGGAAAGACTATAGTGGAAAGACTAAGTGGACAGACTATAGTGGAAAGACTATAGTGGAAAGACTGTAGTGGACAGAATAAAGTGGAGACTATAGTGGAAAGACTAAAGTGGAAAGACTAAAGTGGACAGACTATAGTGGAAAGACAGAAGTGGACAGACTAAAGTGGAAAAACTAAAGTGGAAAGACTAAAGCGGACAGACTATAGTGGAAAGACTCTAGTGGAAAGACTGTAGTTGACAGAAGAAAGTGGAGACTATAGTGGAAAGACTAAAATGGACGGACTAAATTGGACAGACTCTAGTGGAAAGAATAAGTGGACAGACTAAAGCGGAAATACTAAAGTGGACAGACTATAGTGGAAAGACTAAAGTGGACAGACTAAAGTGGAAATACTAAAGTGGAAAGACTAAAGTGGACAGACTATAGTGGAAAGACTATAGTGGAAAGACTATAGTGGAAAGACTAAGTGGACAGACTAAACAGGACAGACTCTAGTGGACAGACTATAGTGGAAAGACTAATGTGGACAGACTAAAGCGGAAAGACTAAAGTGGAAAGACTAAATTGGACAGACTATAGTGGAAAGACTATAGTGGAAAGACTGTAGTGGACAGAATAAAGTGGAGACTATAGTGGAAAGACTAAAGTGGAAAGACTAAAGTGGACAGACTAAAGTCGACAGACTATAGTGGAAAGACTAAAGTGGACAGACTAAAGTGGAAAGACTAAAGTGGAAAGACTAAAAAGGACAGACTATAGTGGAAAGACTGTAGTGGACAGAATAAAGTGGAGAGTATAGTGGAAAGACTAAAGTGGACAGAGAATAGTGGAAAAACTAAAGTGGACAGACTATAGTGGAAAGACTGTAGTGGACAGAATAAAGTGGAGACTATAGTGGAAAGACTAAAGTGGAAAGACTAAAGTGGACAGACTATGGTAGAAAGACTGAAGTGGACAGACTAAAGTGGAAAAACTAAAGTGGAAAGACTAAAGTGGACAGACTATAGTGGAAAGACTATAGTGGAAAGACTGTAGTGAACAGAATAAAGTGGAGACTATAGTGGAAAGACTAAAGTGGACAGACTAAAGTGGACAGACTCTAGTGGAAAGACTAAGTGGACAGACTATAGTGGAAAGACTATGGTGGAAAGACTGTAGTGGACAGAATAAAGTAGAGACTATAGTGGAAAGACTAAAGTGGAAAGACTAAAGTGGACAGACTATAGTGGAAAGACAGAAGTGGACAGACTAAAGTGGAAAAACTAAAGTGGAAAGACTAAAGTGGACAGACTATAGTGGAAAGACTATAGTGGAAAGACTGTAGTTGACAGAATAAAGTGGAGACTATAGTGGAAAGACTAAAGTGGACAGACTAAAGAGGACAGACTCTAGTGGAAAGACTAAGTGGACAGACTAAAGCGGAAAGACTAAAGTGGAAAGACTAAAGTGGACAGACTATAGTGGAAAGACTAATGTGGACAGACTAAAGTGGAAAGACTAAAGTGGACAGACTATAGTGGAAAGACTATAGTGGAAAGACTGTAGTGGACAGAATAAAGTGGAGACTATAGTGGAAAGACTAAAGTGGAAAGACTAAAGTGGACAGACTAAAGTGGACAGACTATAGTGGAAAGACTAAAGTGGACAGACTAAAGTGGAAAGACTAAAGTGGAAAGACTAAAGTGGACAGACAAAAGTGGAAAGACTATAGTGGAAAGACTAAGTGGACAGACTAAATCGGAAAGACTAAAGTGGAAAAACTAAAGTGGTCAGACTATAGTGGAAAGACTAAAGTGGACAGACTAAAGTGGAAAGACAAAAGTGGAAAGACTAAAGTGGACAGACTGTAGTGGAAAGACTATAGTGGAAAGACTGTAGTGGACAGAATAAAGTGGAGACTAGAGTGGAAAGACTAAAGTGGACAGAGAATAGTGGAAAGACTAAAGTGGACAGTCTATAGTGGAAAGACAAAAGTGGACAGACTAAAGTGGAAAGTCTACAGTGGAAAGACTAAAGTGGAAAGACTAAATTGGACAGACTATAGTGGAAAGACTATAGTGGAAAGACTGTAGTGGACAGAATAAAGTGGAGACTATAGTGGAAAGACTAAAGTGGAAAGACTAAAGTGGACAGACTATAGTAGAAAGACTGAAGTGGACAGACTAAAGTGGAAAAACTAAAGTGGAAAGACTAAAGTGGACAGACTATAGTGGAAAGACTATAGTGGAAAGACTGTAGTGGACAGAATAAAGTGGAGTCTATAGTGGAAAGACTAAAGTGGACAGACTAAAGTGGAAAGACTAAAGTGGAAAGACTAAAGTGGACAGACTATAGTGGAAAGACTATAGCGGAAAGACTGTAGTGGACAGAATAAAGTGGAGACTATAGTGGAAAGACTAAAGTGGAAAGACTAAAGTGGACAGACTATAGTGGAAAGACAGAAGTGGACAGACTAAAGTGGAAAAACTAAAGTGGAAAGACTAAAGCGGACAGACTATAGTGGAAAGACTCTAGTGGAAAGACTGTAGTTGACAGAAGAAAGTGGAGACTATAGTGGAAAGACTAAAATGGACAGACTAAAGTGGACAGACTCTAGTGGAAAGAATAAGTGGACAGACTAAAGCGGAAATACTAAAGTGGACAGACTATAGTGGAAAGACTAAAGTGGACAGACTAAAGTGGAAATACTAAAGTGGAAAGACTAAAGTGGACAGACTATAGTGGAAAGACTATAGTGGAAAGACTAAGTGGACAGACTAAACAGGACAGACTCTAGTGGAAAGACTAAGTGGACAGACTAAAGCGGAAAGACTAAAGTGGACAGACTATAGTGGAAAGACTAATGTGGACAGACTAAAGCGGAAAGACTAAAGTGGAAAGACTAAATTGGACAGACTATAGTGGAAAGACTATAGTGGAAAGACTGTAGTGGACAGAATAAAGTGGAGACTATAGTGGAAAGAATAAAGAGGAAAGACTAAAGTGGACAGACTAAAGTCGACAGACTATAGTGGAAAGACTAAAGTGGACAGACTAAAGTGGAAGACTAAAGTGGAAAAACTAAAGTGGAAAGACTAAAGTGGACAGACTATAGTGGAAAGACTATAGTGGAAAGACTGTAGTGGACAGAATAAATTGGAGTCTATAGTGGAAAGACTAAAGTGGACAGACTAAAGTGGAAAGACTAAAGTGGAAAGACTAAAGTGGACAGACTATAGTGGAAAGACTATAGTGGAAAGACTGTAGTGGACAGAATAAAGTGGAGACTATAGTGGAAAGACTAAAGTGGAAAGACTAAAGTGGACAGACTATAGTGGAAAGACAGAAGTGGACAGACTAAAGTGGAAAAACTAAAGTGGAAAGACTAAAGCGGACAGACTATAGTGGAAAGACTCTAGTGGAAAGACTGTAGTTGACAGAAGAAAGTGGAGACTATAGTGGAAAGACTAAAATGGACAGACTAAAGTGGACAGACTCTAGTGGAAAGAATAAGTGGACAGACTAAAGCGGAAATACTAAAGTGGACGGACTATAGTGGAAAGACTAAAGTGGACAGACTAAAGTGGAAATACTAAAGTGGAAAGACTAAAGTGGACAGACTATAGTGGAAAGACTATAGTGGAAAGACTAAGTGGACAGACTAAACAGGACAGACTCTAGTGGAAAGACTAAGTGGACAGACTAAAGCGGAAAGACTAAAGTGGACAGACTATAGTGGAAAGACTAATGTGGACAGACTAAAGCGGAAAGACTAAAGTGGAAAGACTAAATTGGACAGACTATAGTGGAAAGACTATAGTGGAAAGACTGTAGTGGACAGAATAAAGTGGAGACTATAGTGGAAAGAATAAAGAGGAAAGACTAAAGTGGACAGACTAAAGTCGACAGACTATAGTGGAAAGACTAAAGTGGACAGACTAAAGTGGAAGACTAAAGTGGAAAGACTAAAGTGGACAGACAAAAGTGGAAAGACTATAGTGGAAAGACTAAGTGGACAGACTAAATCGGAAAGACTAAAGTGGAAAGACTAAAGTGGACAGACTATAGTGGAAAGACTAAAGTGGACAGACTAAAGTGGAAAGACTAAAGTGGAAAGACTAAAGTGGACAGACTATAGTGGAAAGACTATAGTGGAAAGACTGTAGTGGACAGAATAAAGTGGAGACTATAGTGGAAAGACTAAAGTGGACAGAGAATAGTGGAAAAACTAAAGTGGACAGACTATAGTGGAAAGACTGTAGTGGACAGAATAAAGTGGAGACTATAGTGGAAAGACTAAAGTGGAAAGACTAAAGTGGACAGACTATGGTAGAAAGACTGAAGTGGACAGACTAAAGTGGAAAAACTAAAGTGGAAAGACTAAAGTGGACAGACTATAGTGGAAAGACTATAGTGGAAAGACTGTAGTGGACAGAATAAAGTGGAGACTATAGTGGAAAGACTAAAGTGGACAGACTAAAGTGGACAGACTCTAGTGGAAAGACTAAGTGGACAGACTATAGTGGAAAGACTATGGTGGAAAGACTGTAGTGGACAGAATAAAGTAGAGACTATAGTGGAAAGACTAAAGTGGAAAGACTAAAGTGGACAGACTATAGTGGAAAGACAGAAGTGGACAGACTAAAGTGGAAAAACTAAAGTGGAAAGACTAAAGTGGACAGACTATAGTGGAAAGACTATAGTGGAAAGACTGTAGTTGACAGAATAAAGTGGAGACTATAGTGGAAAGACTAAAGTGGACAGACTAAAGAGGACAGACTCTAGTGGAAAGACTAAGTGGACAGACTAAAGCGGAAAGACTAAAGTGGAAAGACTAAAGTGGACAGACTATAGTGGAAAGACTAATGTGGACAGACTAAAGTGGAAAGACTAAAGTGGACAGACTATAGTGGAAAGACTATAGTGGAAAGACTGTAGTGGACAGAATAAAGTGGAGACTATAGTGGAAAGACTAAAGTGGAAAGACTAAAGTGGACCGACTAAAGTGGACAGACTATAGTGGAAAGACTAAAGTGGACAGACTAAAGTGGAAAGACTAAAGTGGAAAGACTAAAGTGGACAGACAAAAGTGGAAAGACTATAGTGGAAAGACTAAGTGGACAGACTAAATCGGAAAGACTAAAGTGGAAAGACTAAAGTGGTCAGACTATAGTGGAAAGACTAAAGTGGACAGACTAAAGTGGAAAGACAAAAGTGGAAAGACTAAAGTGGACAGACTGGAGTGGAAAGACTATAGTGGAAAGACTGTAGTGGACAGAATAAAGTGGAGACTAGAGTGGAAAGACTAAAGTGGACAGAGAATAGTGGAAAGACTACAGTGGAAAGACTAAAGTGGAAAGACTAAATTGGACAGACTATAGTGGAAAGACTATAGTGGAAAGACTGTAGTGGACAGAATAAAGTGGAGACTATAGTGGAAAGACTAAAGTGGAAAGACTAAAGTGGACAGACTATAGTGGAAAGACAGAGGTGGAGAGACTAAAGTGGAAAAACTAAAGTGGAAAGACTAAAGTGCACAGACTATAGTGGAAAGACTCTAGTGGAAAGACTGTAGTTGACAGAAGAAAGTGGAGACTATAGTGGAAAGACTAAAGTGGACAGACTAAAGTGGACAGACTCTAGTGGAAAGACTAAGTGGACAGACTAAACCGGAAATACTAAAGTGGCAAGACTAAAGTGGACAGACTATAGTGGAAAGACTAAGTGGACAGACTAAAGTGGAAAGACTAAAGTGGAAATACTAAAGTGGACAGACTATAGTGGAAAGACTGTAGTGGACAGAATAAAGTGGAGAGTATAGTGGAAAGACTAAAGTGGACAGAGAATAGTGGGAAGACTAAACTGGACAGACTATAGTGGAAAGACTATAGCGGAAAGACTGTAGTGGACAGAATAAAGTGGAGACTATAGTGGAAAGACTAAAGTGGAAAGACTAAAGTGGACAGACTATAGTAGAAAGACTGAAGTGGACAGACTAAAGTGGAAAAACTAAAGTGGAAAGACTAAAGTGGACAGACTATAGTGGAAAGACTATAGTGGAAAGACTGTAGTGGACAGAATAAAGTGGAGTCTATAGTGGAAAGACTAAAGTGGACAGACTAAAGTGGAAAGACTAAAGTGGAAAGACTAAAGTGGACAGACTATAGTGGAAAGACTATAGTGGAAAGACTGTAGTGGACAGAATAAAGTGGAGACTATAGTGGAAAGACTAAAGTGGAAAGACTAAAGTGGACAGACTATAGTGGAAAGACAGAAGTGGACAGACTAAAGTGGAAAAACTAAAGTGGAAAGACTAAAGCGGACAGACTATAGTGGAAAGACTCTAGTGGAAAGACTGTAGTTGACAGAAGAAAGTGGAGACTATAGTGGAAAGACTAAAATGGACAGACTAAAGTGGACAGACTCTAGTGGAAAGAATAAGTGGACAGACTAAAGCGGAAATACTAAAGTGGACAGACTATACTGGAAAGACTAAAGTGGACAGACTAAAGTGGAAATACTAAAGTGGAAAGACTAAAGTGGACAGACTATAGTGGAAAGACTATAGTGGAAAAACTAAGTGGACAGACTAAACAGGACAGACTCTAGTGGAAAGACGAAGTGGACAGACTAAAGCGGAAAGACTAAAGTGGACAGACTATAGTGGAAAGACTAATGTGGACAGACTAAAGCGGAAAGACTAAAGTGGAAAGACTAAATTGGACAGACTATAGTGGAAAGACTATAGTGGAAAGACTGTAGTGGACAGAATAAAGTGGAGACTATAGTGGAAAGAATAAAGAGGAAAGACTAAAGTGGACAGACTAAAGTCGACAGACTATAGTGGAAAGACTAAAGTGGACAGACTAAAGTGGAAGACTAAAGTGGAAAGACTAAAGTGGACAGACAAAAGTGGAAAGACTATAGTGGAAAGACTAAGTGGACAGACTAAATCGGAAAGACTAAAGTGGAAAGACTAAAGTGGACAGACTATAGTGGAAAGACTAAAGTGGACAGACTAAAGTGGAAAGACTAAAGTGGAAAGACTAAAGTGGACAGACTATAGTGGAAAGACTATAGTGGAAAGACTGTAGTGGACAGAATAAAGTGGAGACTATAGTGGAAAGACTAAAGTGGACAGAGAATAGTGGAAAGACTAAAGTGGACAGTCTATAGTGGAAAGACTAAAGTGGAAAGACTAAAGTGGAAAGACTAAAGTGGAAAGACTAAAGTGGACAGACTATAGTGGAAAGACTATAGTGGAAAGACTGTAGTGGACAGAATAAAGTGGAGACTATAGTGGAAAGATTAAAGTGGAAAGACTAAAGTGGACAGACTATAGTGGAAAGACAGAAGTGGACAGACTAAAGTGGAAAAGCTAAAGTGGAAAGACTAAAGTCGACAGACTATAGTGGAAAGACTGTAGTTGACAGAAGAAAGTGGAGACTATAGTGGAAAGACTAAAGTGGACAGACTAAAGTCGACAGACTCTAGTGGAAAGACTAAGTGGACAGACTAAAGCGGAAATACTAAAGTGACAAGACTAAAGTGGACAGACTATAGTGGAAAGACTAAGTGGACAGACTAAAGTGGAAAGACTAAAGTGGAAAGACTAAAGTGGACAGACAATAGTGGAAAGACTGTAGTGGACAGAATAAAGTGGAGAGTATAGTGGAAAGACTAAAGTGGACAGAGAATAGTGGGAAGACTAAAGTGGACAGACTATAGTGGAAAGACTATAGTGGAAAGACTGTAGTGGACAGAATAAAGTGGAGACTATAGTGGAAAGACTAAAGTGGAAAGACTAAAGTGGACAGACTATAGTAGAAAGACTGAAGTGGACAGACTAAAGTGGAAAAACTAAAGTGGAAAAACTAAAGTGGACAGACTATAGTGGAAAGACTATAGTGGAAAGACTGTAGTGGACAGAATAAAGTGGAGTCTATAGTGGAAAGACTAAAGTGGACAGACTAAAGTGGAAAGACTAAAGTGGAAAGACTAAAGTGGACAGACTATAGTGGAAAGACTATAGTGGAAAGACTGTAGTGGACAGAATAAAGTGGAGACTATAGTGGAAAGACTAAAGTGGAAAGACTAAAGCGGACAGACTATAGTGGAAAGACTAAAGTGGACAGACTAAAGTGGAAAGACTAAAGTGGAAAGAATAAAGTGGACAGACTATAGTGGAAAGACTATAGTGGAAAGACTAAGTGGACAGACTAAAGCGGAAAGACTAAAGTGGAAAGACTAAAGTTGACAGACTATAGTGGAAAGACTAAAGTGGAAAGACTAAAGTGGAAAGACTAAAGTGGAAAGACTAAAGTGGGCAGACTATAGTGGAAAGACTATTGTGGAAAGACTGTAGTGGACAGAATAAAGTGGAGACTATAGTGGAAAGACTAAAGTGGACAGAGAATAGTGGAAAGACTAAAGTGGACAGTCTATAGTGGAAAAACTAAAGTGGACAGACTAAAGTGGAAAGACTAAAGTGGAAAGACTAAAGTGGACAGACTATAGTGGAAAGACTATAGTGGAAAGACTGTAGTGGACAGAATGAAGTGGAGACTATAGTGGAAAGACTAAAGTGGAAAGACTAAAGTGGAAAGACTAAAGTGGACAGACTATAGTGGAAAGACTAAAGTGGACAGACTAAAGTGGAAAGACGAAAGTGGACAGACTATAGTGGAAAGACTATAGTGGAAAGACTGTAGTGGACAGAATAAAGTGGAGACTATAGTGGAAAGACTAAAGTGGACAGAGAATAGTGGAAAGACTAAAGTGGACAGACTATAGTGGAAAGACTAAAGTGGACAGACTAAAGTGGAAAGACTAAATTGGAAAGACTAAAAAGGACAGACTATAGTGGAAAGACTGTAGTGGACAGAATAAAGTGGAGAGTATAGTGGAAAGACTATAGTGGACAGAATAAAGTGGAGACTATAGTGGAAAGACTAAAGTGGAAAGACTAAAGTGGACAGACTATAGTAGAAAGACTGAAGTGGACAGACTAAAGTGGAAAAACTAAAGTGGAAAGACTAAAGTGGACAGACTATAGTGGAAAGACTATAGTGGAAAGACTGTAGTGGACAGAATAAAGTGGAGACTATAGTGGAAAGACTAAGGTGGACAGACTAAAGTGGACAGACTATAGTGGAAGGATAGAAGTGGACAGACTAAAGTGGAAAAACTAAAGTGGAAAGACTAAAGTGGACAGACTATAGTGGAAAGACTATAGTGGAAAGACTGTAGTTGACAGAATAAAGTGGAGACTATAGTGGAAAGACTAAAGTGGACAGACTAAAGAGGACAGACTCTAGTGGAAAGACTAAGTGGACAGACTAAAGTGGAAAGACTAAAGTGGAAAGACTAAAGTGGACAGACTATAGTGGAAAGACTAAAGTGGACAGACTAAAGTGGAAAGACTAAAGTGGAAAGACTAAAGTGGACAGACTATATTGGAAAGACTATAGTGGAAAGACTGTAGTGGACAGAATAAAGTGGAGACTATAGTGGAAAGACTAAAGTGGAAAGACTAAAGTGGACAGACTAAAGTGGACAGACTATAGTGGAAAGACTAAAGTGGACAGACTAAAGTGGAAAGACTAAAGTGGAAAGACTAAAGTGGACAGACAAGTGGACAGACTAAAGTGGAAAGACTAAAGTGGAAAGACTAAAGTGGACAGACAAAAGTGGAAAGACTATAGTGGAAAGACTAAGTGGACAGACTAAATCGGAAAGACTAAATTGGAAAGACTAAAGTGCACAGACTATAGTGGAAAGACTAAAGTGGACAGACTAAAGTGGAAAGACTAAAGTGGAAAGACTAAAGTGGACAGACTATAGTGGAAAGACTATAGTGGAAAGACTGTAGTGGACAGAATAAAGTGGAGACTATAGTGGAAAGACTAAAGTGGACAGAGAATAGTGGAAAGACTAAAGTGGACAGTCTATAGTGGAAAGACTAAAGTGGACAGACTAAAGTGGAAAGACTAAAGTGGACAGACTATAGTGGAAAGACTATAGTGGAAAGACTGTAGTGGACAGAATAAAGTGGAGACTATAGTGGAAAGACTAAAGTGGAAAGACTAAAGTGGACAGACTATAGTGGAAAGACAGAAGTGGACAGACTAAAGTGGAAAAACTAAAGTGGAAAGACTAAAGTGGACAGACTATAGTGGAAAGACTCTAGTGGAAAGACTGTAGTTGACAGAAGAAAGTGGAGACTATAGTGGAAAGACTAAAGTGGACAGACTAAAGTGGACAGACTCTAGTGGAAAGACTAAGTGGACAGACTAAAGCGGAAATACTAAAGTGGCAAGACTAAAGTGGACAGACTATAGTGGAAAGACTAAAGTGGATAGACTAAAGTGGAAATACTAAAGTGGAAAGACTAAAGTGGACAGACTATAGTGGAAAGACTATAGTGGAAAGACTAAGTAGACAGACTAAAGCGGAAAGACTAAAGTGGAAAGACTAAAGTTGACAGACTATAGTGGAAAGACTAAAGTGGAAAGACTAAAGTGGAAAGACTAAAGTGGAAAGACTAAAGTGGACAGACTATAGTGGAAAGACTATTGTGGAAAGACTGTAGTTGAAAGAATAAAGTGGAGACTATAGTGGAAAGACTAAAGTGGACAGAGAATAGTGGAAAGACTAAAGTGGACAGTCTATAGTGGAAAAACTAAAGTGGACAGACTAAAGTGGAAAGACTAAAGTGGAAAGACTAAAGTGGACAGACTATAGTGGAAAGACTATAGTGGAAAGACTGTAGTGGACAGAATAAAGTGGAGACTATAGTGGAAAGACTAAAGTGGAAAGACTAAAGTGGAAAGACTAAAGTGGACAGACTATAGTGGAAAGACTAAAGTGGACAGACTAAAGTGGAAAGATTAAAGTGGAAAGACCAAAGTGGACAGACTATAGTGGAAAGACTATAGTGGAAAGACTGTAGTGGACAGCATAAAGTGGAGACTATAGTGGAAAGACTAAAGTGGACAGAGAATAGTGGAAAGACTAAAGAGGACAGACTATAGTGGAAAGACTAAGTGGACAGACTAAAGTGGAAAGACTAAAGTGGAAAGACTAAAGTGGACAGACTATAGTGGAAAGACTGTAGTGGACAGAATAAAGTGGAGAGTATAGTGGAAAGACTAAAGTGGACAGAGAATAGTGGAAAGACTAAAGTGGACAGACTATAGTGGAAAGACTATAGTGGAAAGACTGTAGTGGACAGAATAAAGTGGAGACTATAGTGGAAAGACTGAAGTTGACAGACTAAAGTGGAAAAACTAAAGTGGAAAGACTAAAGTGGACAGACTATAGTGGAAAGACTATAGTGGAAAGACTGTAGTGGACAGAATAAAGTGGAGACTATAGTGGAAAGACTGAAGTGGACAGACTAAAGTAGACGGACTCTAGTGGAAAGACTAAGTGGACAGACTAAAGCGGAAAGACTAAAGTGGAAAGACTAAAGTGGACAGACTATAGTGGAAAGACTAAAGTGGACAGACAAAAGTGGAAAGACTGTAGTGGAAAGACTAAGTGGACAGACTAAAGCGGAAAGACTAAAGTGGAAAGACTAAAGTGGACAGACTGTAGTGGAAAGACTAAAGTGGACAGACTAAAGTGGAAAGACTAAAGTGGAAAGACTAAAGTGGACAGACTATAGTGGAAAGACTATAGTGGAAAGACTGTAGTGGACAGAATAAAGTGGAGACTATAGTGGAAAGACTAAAGTGGACAGAGAATAGTGGAAAGACTAAAGTGGACAGTCTATAGTGGAAAGACTAAAGTGGACACACTAAAGTGGAAAGACTAAAGTGGAAAGACTAAAGTGGACAGACTATAGTGGAAAGACTAGTAGTTGACAGAAGAAAGTGGAGACTATAGTGGAAAGACTAAAGTGGACAGACTAAAGTGGACAGACTCTAGTGGAAAGACTAAGTGGACAGACTAAAGCGGAAATACTAAAGTGACAAGACTAAAGTGGACAGACTATAGTGGAAAGACTAAAGTGGATAGACTAAAGTGGAAATACTAAAGTGGAAAGACTAAAGTGGACAGACTATAGTGGAAAGACTATAGTGGAAAGACTAAGTAGACAGACTAAAGCGGAAAGACTAAAGTGGAAAGACTAAAGTTGACAGACTATAGTGGAAAGACTAAAGTGGAAAGACTAAAGTGGAAAGACTAAAGTGGAAAGACTAAAGTGGACAGACTATAGTGGAAAGACTATTGTGGAAAGACTGTAGTTGAAAGAATAAAGTGGAGACTATAGTGGAAAGACTAAAGTGGACAGAGAATAGTGGAAAGACTAAAGTGGACAGTCTATAGTGGAAAAACTAAAGTGGACAGACTAAAGTGGAAAGACTAAAGTGGAAAGACTAAAGTGGACAGACTATAGTGGAAAGACTATAGTGGAAAGACTGTAGTGGACAGAATAAAGTTGAGACTATAGTGGAAAGACTAAAGTGGAAAGACTAAAGTGGAAAGACTAAAGTGGACAGACTATAGTGGAAAGACTAAAGTGGACAGACTAAAGTGGAAAGATTAAAGTGGAAAGACTAAAGTGGACAGACTATAGTGGAAAGACTATAGTGGAAAGACTGTAGTGGACAGAATAAAGTGGAGACTATAGTGGAAAGACTAAAGTGGACAGAGAATAGTGGAAAGACTAAAGAGGACAGACTATAGTGGAAAGACTAAGTGGACAGACTAAAGTGGAAAGACTAAAGTGGAAAGACTAAAGTGGACAGACTATAGTGGAAAGACTGTAGTGGACAGAGAATAGTGGAAAGACTAAAGTGGACAGACTATAGTGGAAAGACTATAGTGGAAAGACTGTAGTGGACAGAATAAAGTGGAGACTATAGTGGAAAGACTGAAGTGGACAGACTAAAGTAGACGGACTCTAGTGGAAAGACTAAGTGGACAGACTAAAGCGGAAAGACTAAAGTGGAAAGACTAAAGTGGACAGACTATAGTGGAAAGACTAAAGTGGACAGACTAAAGTGGAAAGACTAAAGTGGAAAGACTAAAGTGGACAGACAAAAGTGGAAAGACTATAGTGGAAAGACTAAGTGGACAGACTAAAGCGGAAAGACTAAAGTGGAAAGACTAAAGTGGACAGACTGTAGTGGAAAGACTAAAGTGGACAGACTAAAGTGGAAAGACTAAAGTGGAAAGACTAAAGTGGACAGACCATAGTGGAAAGACTATAGTGGAAAGACTGTAGTGGACAGAATAAAGTGGAGACTATAGTGGAAAGACTAAAGTGGACAGAGAATAGTGGAAAGACTAAAGTGGACAGTCTATAGTGGAAAGACTAAAGTGGACACACTAAAGTGGAAAGACTAAAGTGGAAAGACTAAAGTGGACAGACTATAGTGGAAAGACTATAGTGGAAAGACTGTAGTGGACAGAATAAAGTGGAGACTATAGTGGAAAGACTAAAGTGGGAAGACTAAAGTGGACAGACTATAGTGGAAAGACTAAAGTGGACAGACTATAGTGGAAAGACTAAAGTGGACAGACTAAAGTGGACAGAAGATAGTGGAAATGACTAAAGTGGAAAGTCTAAAGTGGAAAGACTAAAGTGGACAGACTAAAGTGGAAAGACTAAAGTGGACAGACTCTAGTGGAAAGACTGAAGCGGACAGAATAAAGTGGAGACTATAGTGGAAAGACTAAAGTGGAAAGACTAAAGTGGAAAGACTAAAGTGGAAAGATTAAAGTGGAAAGACTAAAGTGGACAGACTATAGTGGAAAGACTATAGTGGAAAGACTGTAGTGGACAGAATAAAGTGGAGACTATAGTGGAAAGACTAAAGTGGACAGAGAATAGTGGAAAGACTAAAGAGGACAGACTATAGTGGAAAGACTAAGTGGACAGACTAAAGTGGAAAGACTAAAGTGGAAAGACTAAAGTGGACAGACTATAGTGGAAAGACTGTAGTGGACAGAATAAAGTGGAGAGTATAGTGGAAAGACTAAAGTGGACAGAGAATAGTGGAAAGACTAAAGTGGACAGACTATAGTAGAAAGACTATAGTGGAAAGACTGTAGTGGACAGAATAAAGTGGAGACTATAGTGGAAAGACTGAAGTTGACAGACTAAAGTGGAAAAACTAAAGTGGAAAGACTAAAGTGGACAGACTATAGTGGAAAGACTATAGTGGAAAGACTGTAGTGGACAGAATAAAGTGGAGACTATAGTGGAAAGACTGAAGTGGACAGACTAAAGTAGACGGACTCTAGTGGAAAGACTAAGTGGACAGACTAAAGCGGAAAGACTAAAGTGGAAAGACTAAAGTGGACAGACTATAGTGGAAAGACTAAAGTGGACAGACTAAAGTGGAAAGACTAAAGTGGAAAGACTAAAGTGGACAGACAAAAGTGGAAAGACTATAGTGGAAAGACTAAGTGGACAGACTAAAGCGGAAAGACTAAAGTGGAAAGACTAAAGTGGACAGACTGTAGTGGAAAGACTAAAGTGGACAGACTAAAGTCGAAAGACTAAAGTGGAAAGACTAAAGTGGACAGACTATAGTGGAAAGACTATAGTGGAAAGACTGTAGTGGACAGAATAAAGTGGAGACTATAGTGGAAAGACTAAAGTGGACAGAGAATAGTGGAAAGACTAAAGTGGACAGTCTATAGTGGAAAGACTAAAGTGGACACACTAAAGTGGAAAGACTAAAGTGGAAAGACTAAAGTGGACAGACTATAGTGGAAAGACTATAGTGGAAAGACTGTAGTGGACAGAATAAAGTGGAGACTATAGTGGAAAGACTAAAGTGGGAAGACTAAAGTGGACAGACTATAGTGGAAAGACTAAAGTGGACAGACTATAGTGGAAAGACTAAAGTGGACAGACTAAAGTGGAAAGACTAAAGTGGAAAGACTAAAGTGGACAGAAGATAGTGGAAATGACTAAAGTGGAAAGTCTAAAGTGGAAAGACTAAAGTGGACAGACTAAAGTGGAAAGACTAAAGTGGACAGACTCTAGTGGAAAGACTGAAGCGGAAAGACTAAAGTGGACAGAGAGTAGTGGAAAGACTAAAGTGGACAGACTAAAGTGGAAATACTAAAGTGGAAAGACTAAAGTGGACAGACTATAGTGGAAAGACTATAGTGGAAAGACTAAGTGGACAGACTAAACAGGACAGACTCTAGTGGAAAGACTAAGTGGACAGACTAAAGCGGAAAGACTAAAGTGGACAGACTATAGTGGAAAGACTAATGTGGACAGACTAAAGCGGAAAGACTAAAGTGGAAAGACTAAATTGGACAGACTATAGTGGAAAGACTATAGTGGAAAGACTGTAGTGGACAGAATAAAGTGGAGACTATAGTGGAAAGAATAAAGAGGAAAGACTAAAGTGGACAGACTAAAGTCGACAGACTATAGTGGAAAGACTAAAGTGGACAGACTAAAGTGGAAAGACTAAAGTGGAAAGACTAAAGTGGACAGACAAAAGTGGAAAGACTATAGTGGAAAGACTAAGTGGACAGACTAAATCGGAAAGACTAAAGTGGAAAGACTAAAGTGGACAGACTATAGTGGAAAGACTAAAGTGGACAGACTAAAGTGGAAAGACTAAAGTGGAAAGACTAAAGTGGACAGACTATAGTGGAAAGACTATAGTGGAAAGACTGTAGTGGACAGAATAAAGTGGAGACTATAGTGGAAAGACTAAAGTTGACAGAGAATAGTGGAAAGACTAAAGTGGACAGTCTATAGTGGAAAGACTAAAGTGGAAAGACTAAAGTGGAAAGACTAAAGTGGAAAGACTAAAGTGGACAGACTATAGTGGAAAGACTATAGTGGAAAGACTGTAGTGGACAGAATAAAGTGGAGACTATAGTGGAAAGACTAAAGTGGAAAGACTAAAGTGTCCAGCTTTAACACAACACCTTCAGCTGCTATTTCAAATTTGTTTATGCCAGGGTTTGGTTCCGAATAGTTTCCTCCTGGGTACTATAACATCGGTGATTAAGCGAGGGAAAGACGCGGACCTTTGCAAAAGCTATCGGCCAATTACAGTTTCTTGTACCATAAGCAAAATCCTGGAATACGTCCTTCTTCCAGAACTAGTTGAAAAATGTAGCTTTGGTTCAATGCAGTTTGGATTCCGTTCGAGCGCCAGTTGTGTGAAACAGGCTACCCGCGACAAGTCTTCTATACATAAATGTTCTATAGATATAGCTGGTGCTTTTGACAATATAACGCATTCTCAGGCCCTATTTTCTCTCATTACTTCTGGCGTGAATCTGTCTGTCGTCTATCTGTTAAAATTTTGGTATGGTCATTCTTCAGTAAGGTTCAAATGGCAAGGTAGCTTGTCAGAGATTATTTCTGTCCGAACTGGTGTTCGCCAAGGGGGAGTCTTATCTCCCTACATCTTCAAATCGGCCATATCTTCTTGTCTCGATTCTTTGCTTCCTGCTTACTTCTATAAAGACTATGCCTTCAGCTACATAGCCTATGCGGACGACTTGCTCTTAGTAAGCCGTAGCCGATCCACACTCACAAAAAATGTAAGTAAGCTGTCGTCAGAACTTCTGAAAATTGGCCTTGAAGTTAACCTTTCAAAATGTGAGTACCTGCATTTCAACCCTTCGTCAAATTGTTCGAGTGCATCTAAAGCTTCTATATCTCTTGGATCGTTCATCGTCAAATCAACAGACTCTCTACGGTGGCTCGGCATAACATTCAAATCTTCATTGTCAAAATTTTGCTCATCGGTTGTTCAAGAAGTTTATAAGTCGATCCGTAGCGCCTATGGGTGCATCGTCCCCAACCGGGGGCGCTATAATCGTAAAGCTTCGGGAAATTTGTACAGCACCTTCTGCGCTCCTTCTATACTATTTCGTTCTGGCGTTACTCATGTTCTGCGAAAGAAGGAGATTAAAAAGATGAGATCATGTTATTTTAAATATGCAAAGCACCTCCTCCACCATACATTGACGGAGAAATTCAAAATTCAAGACGCAAGTGTTACCCTTTTGGATGTTTCGTCATCACTTTCAAAACTCATGGACAACAAGGCCCAACCAGCACACGATGTCGTCCACTGCTTCCTGACCGAAGATTAAAAATTAAGTGTCTTTTTCTGTGTGTATATATGTGTTTTGTTTATTTTCTTTACTTTTGTCATTTACTCCGCCTTTTCAAAATGGCGGGTCATAAATAAATTACTTACTTACTTACTTCGACTATAGTGGAAAGACAGAAGTGGACAGACTAAAGTGGAAAAGCTAAAGTGGAAAGACTAAAGTCGACAGACTATAGTGGAAAGACTGTAGTTGACAGAAGAAAGTGGAGACTATAGTGGAAAGACTAAAGTGGACAGACTAAAGTCGACAGACTCTAGTGGAAAGACTAAGTGGACAGACTATAGTAGAAAGACTGAAGTGGACAGACTAAAGTGGAAAAACTAAAGTGGAAAAACTAAAGTGGACAGACTATAGTGGAAAGACTATAGTGGAAATACTGTAGTGGACAGAATAAAGTGGAGTCTATAGTGGAAAGACTAAAGTGGACAGACTAAAGTGGAAAGACTAAAGTGGAAAGACTAAAGTGGACAGACTATAGTGGAAAGACTATAGTGGAAAGACTGTAGTGGACAGAATAAAGTGGAGACTATAGTGGAAAGACTAAAGTGGAAAGACTAAAGCGGAAAGACTATAGTGGAAAGACTAAAGTGGACAGACTAAAGTGGAAAGACTAAAGTGGAAAGAATAAAGTGGACAGACTATAGTGGAAAGACTATAGTGGAAAGACTAAGTGGACAGACTAAAGCGGAAAGACTAAAGTGGAAAGACTAAAGTTGACAGACTATAGTGGAAAGACTAAAGTGGAAAGACTAAAGTGGAAAGACTAAAGTGGAAAGACTAAAGTGGGCAGACTATAGTGGAAAGACTATTGTGGAAAGACTGTAGTGGACAGAATAAAGTGGAGACTATAGTGGAAAGACTAAAGTGGACAGAGAATAGTGGAAAGACTAAAGTGGACAGTCTATAGTGGAAAAACTAAAGTGGACAGACTAAAGTGGAAAGACTAAAGTGGAAAGACTAAAGTGGACAGACTATAGTGGAAAGACTATAGTGGAAAGACTGTAGTGGACAGAATGAAGTGGAGACTATAGTGGAAAGACTAAAGTGGAAAGACTAAAGTGGAAAGACGAAAGTGGACAGACTATAGTGGAAAGACTAAAGTGGACAGACTAAAGTGGAAAGATTAAAGTGGAAAGACGAAAGTGGACAGACTATAGTGGAAAGACTATAGTGGAAAGACTGTAGTGGACAGAATAAAGTGGAGACTATAGTGGAAAGACTAAAGTGGACAGAGAATAGTGGAAAGACTAAAGTGGACAGACTATAGTGGAAAGACTAAAGTGGACAGACTATAGTGGAAAGACTAAAGTGGACAGACTAAAGTGGAAAGACTAAATTGGAAAGACTAAAAAGGACAGACTATAGTGGAAAGACTGTAGTGGACAGAATAAAGTGGAGAGTATAGTGGAAAGACTATAGTGGACAGAATAAAGTGGAGACTATAGTGGAAAGACTAAAGTGGAAAGACTAAAGTGGACAGACTATAGTAGAAAGACTGAAGTGGACAGACTAAAGTGGAAAAACTAAAGTGGAAAGACTAAAGTGGACAGACTATAGTGGAAAGACTATAGTGGAAAGACTGTAGTGGACAGAATAAAGTGGAGACTATAGTGGAAAGACTAAAGTGGACAGACTAAAGTGGACAGACTCTAGTGGAAAGACTAAGTGGACAGACTATAGTGGAAAGACTATAGTGGAAAGACTGTAGTGGACAGAATAAAGTGGAGACTATAGTGGAAAGACTAAGTGGAAAGACTAAAGTGGACAGACTATAGTGGAAGGATAGAAGTGGACAGACTAAAGTGGAAAAACTAAAGTGGAAAGACTAAAGTGGACAGACTATAGTGGAAAGACTATAGTGGAAAGACTGTAGTTGACAGAATAAAGTGGAGACTATAGTGGAAAGACTAAAGTGGACAGACTAAAGAGGACAGACTCTAGTGGAAAGACTAAGTGGACAGACTAAAGTGGAAAGACTAAAGTGGAAAGACTAAAGTGGACAGACTATAGTGGAAAGACTAAAGTGGACAGACTAAAGTGGAAAGACTAAAGTGGAAAGACTAAAGTGGACAGACTATATTGGAAAGACTATAGTGGAAAGACTGTAGTGGACAGAATAAAGTGGAGACTATAGTGGAAAGACTAAAGTGGAAAGACTAAAGTGGACAGACTAAAGTGGACAGACTATAGTGGAAAGACTAAAGTGGACAGACTAAAGTGGAAAGACTAAAGTGGAAAGACTAAAGTGGACAGACAAGTGGACAGACTAAAGTGGAAAGACTAAAGTGGAAAGACTAAAGTGGACAGACAAAAGTGGAAAGACTATAGTGGAAAGACTGTAGTGGACAGAATAAAGTGGAGACTGTAGTGGAAAGACTAAAGTGGACAGAGAATAGTGGAAAGACTAAAGTGGACAGTCTATAGTGGAAAGACTAAAGTGGACAGACTAAAGTGGAAAGACTAAAGTGGAAAGACTAAGTGGACAGACTAAATCGGAAAGACTAAATTGGAAAGACTAAAGTGGACAGACTATAGTGGAAAGACTAAAGTGGAAAGACTAAAGTGGACAGACTATAGTGGAAAGACTATAGTGGAAAGACTGTAGTGGACAGAATAAAGTGGAGACTGTAGTGGAAAGACTAAAGTGGACAGAGAATAGTGGAAAGACTAAAGTGGACAGTCTATAGTGGAAAGACTAAAGTGGACAGACTAAAGTGGAAAGACTAAAGTGGAAAGACTAAAGTGGACAGACTATAGTGGAAAGACTATAGTAGAAAGACTGTAGTGGACAGAATAAAGTGGAGACTATAGTGGAAAGACTAAAGTGGAAAGACTAAAGTGGACAGACTATAGTGGAAAGACAGAAGTGGACAGACTAAAGTGGAAAAACTAAAGTGGAAAGACTAAAGTGGACAGACTATAGTGGAAAGACTCTAGTGGAAAGACTGTAGTTGACAGAAGAAAGTGGAGACTATAGTGGAAAGACTAAAGTGGACAGACTAAAGTGGACAGACTCTAGTGGAAAGACTAAGTGGACAGACTAAAGCGGAAATACTAAAGTGGCAAGACTAAAGTGGACAGACTATAGTGGAAAGACTAAAGTGGATAGACTAAAGTGGAAATACTAAAGTGGAAAGACTAAAGTGGACAGACTATAGTGGAAAGACTATAGTGGAAAGACTAAGTGGACAGACTAAAGCGGAAAGACTAAAGTGGAAAGACTAAAGTTGACAGACTTTAGTGGAAAGACTAAAGTGGAAAGACTAAAGTGGAAAGACTGAAGTGGAAAGACTAAAGTGGACAGACTATAGTGGAAAGACTATTGTGGAAAGACTGTAGTTGACAGAATAAAGTGGAGACTATAGTGGAAAGACTAAAGTGGACAGAGAATAGTGGAAAGACTAAAGTGGACAGTCTATAGTGGAAAAACTAAAGTGGACAGGCTAAAGTGGAAAGACTAAAGTGGAAAGACTAAAGTGGACAGACTATAGTGGAAAGACTATAGTGGAAAGACTGTAGTGGACAGAATAAAGTGGAGACTATAGTGGAAAGACTAAAGTGGAAAGACTAAAGTGGAAAGACTAAAGTGGACAGACTATAGTGGAAAGACTAAAGTGGACAGACTAAAGTGGAAAGATTAAAGTGGAAAGACTAAAGTGGACAGACTATAGTGGAAAGACTATAGTGGAAAGACTGTAGTGGACAGAATAAAGTGGAGACTATAGTGGAAAGACTAAAGTGGACAAAGAATAGTGGAAAGACTAAAGAGGACAGACTATAGTGGAAAGACTAAGTGGACAGACTAAAGTGGAAAGACTAAAGTGGAAAGACTAAAGTGGACAGACTATAGTGGAAAGACTGTAGTGGACAGAATAAAGTGGAGAGTATAGTGGAAAGACTAAAGTGGACAGAGAATAGTGGAAAGACTAAAGTGGACAGACTATAGTGGAAAGACTATAGTGGAAAGACTGTAGTGGACAGAATAAAGTGGAGACTATAGTGGAAAGACTGAAGTTGACAGACTAAAGTGGAAAAACTAAAGTGGAAAGACTAAAGTGGACAGACTATAGTGGAAAGACTATAGTGGAAAGACTGTAGTGGACAGAATAAAGTGGAGACTATAGTGGAAAGACTAAAGTGGACAGACTAAAGTAGACGGACTCTAGTGGAAAGACTAAGTGGACAGACTAAAGCGGAAAGACTAAAGTGGAAAGACTAAAGTGGACAGACTATAGTGGAAATACTAAAGTGGACAGACTAAAGTGGAAAGACTAAAGTGGAAAGACTAAAGTGGACAGACAAAAGTGGAAAGACTATAGTGGAAAGACTAAGTGGACAGACTAAAGCGGAAAGACTAAAGTGGAAAGACTAAAGTGGAAGGACTGTAGTGGAAAGACTAAAGTGGACAGACTAAAGTGGAAAGACTAAAGTGGAAAGACTAAAGTGGACAGACTATAGTGGAAAGACTATAGTGGAAAGACTGTAGTGGACAGAATAAAGTGGAGACTATAGTGGAAAGACTAAGTGGACAGACTAAAGCGGAAAGACTAAAGTGGAAAGACTAAAGTGGACGGACTGTAGTGGAAAGACTAAAGTGGACAGACTAAAGTGGAAAGACTAAAGTGGAAAGACTAAAGTGGACAGACTATAGTGGAAAGACTATGGTGGAAAGACTGTAGTGGACAGAAGATAGTGGAAATGACTAAAGTGGAAAGACTAAAGTGGAAAGACTAAAGTGGACAGACTAAAGTGGAAAGACTAAAGTGGACAGACTCTACTGGAAAGACTGAAGCGGAAAGACTAAAGTGGACAGAGAGTAGTGGAAAGACTAAAGTGGACAGACTATAGTGGAAAGACTAAAGTGGACAGACTAAAGTGGAAAGACTAAAGTGGAAAGACTAAAGTGGACAGACTATAGTGGAAAGACTATAGTGGAAAGACTGTAGTGGACAGAATAAAGTGGAGACTATAGTGGAATGACTAAAGTGGACAGAGAATAGTGGAAAGACTAAAGTGGACAGTCTATAGTGGAAAGACTAAAGTGGACAGACTAAAGTGGAAAGACTAAAGTGGAAAGACTAAAGTGGACAGACTATAGTGCAAAGACTATAGTGGAAAGACTATAGTGGAAAGACTGTAGTGGACAGAATAAAGTGGAGACTATAGTGGAAAGACTAAAGTGGAAAGACTAAAGTGGACAGACTATAGTGGAAAGACAGAAGTGGACAGACTAAAGTGGAAAAACTAAAGTGGAAAGACTAAAGTGGACAGACTATAGTGGAAAGACTATAGTGGAAAGACTGTAGTTGACAGAAGAAAGTGGAGACTATAGTGGAAAGACTAAAGTGGACAGACTAAAGTGGACAGACTCTAGTGGAAAGACTAAGTGGACAGACTAAAGCGGAAATACTAAAGTGGAAAGAATAAAGTGGACAGACTATAGTGGAAAGACTAAAGTGGACAGACTAAAGTGGAAAGACTAAAGTGGAAAGACTAAAGTGGACAGACTATAGTGGAAAGACTATAGTGGAAAGACTAAGTGGACAGACTAAAGCGGAAAGACTAAAGTGGAAAGACTAAAGTTGACAGACTATAGTGGAAAGACTAAAGTGGAAAGACTGAAGTGGAAAGACTAAAGTGGAAAGACTAAAGTGGACAGACTATAGTTGAAAGACTATTGTGGAAAGACTCTAGTGGACAGAATAAAGTGGAGACTATAGTGGAAAGACTAAAGTGAACAGAGAATAGTGGAAAGACTAAAGTGGACAGTCTATAGTGGAAAAACTAAAGTGGATAGACTAAAGTGGAAAGACTAAAGTGGAAAGACTAAAGTGGACAGACTATAGTGGAAAGACTATAGTGGAAAGACTGTAGTGGACAGAATAAAGTGGAGACTATAGTGGAAAGACTAAAGTGGAAAGACTAAAGTGGAAAGACTAAAGTGGACAGAATATAGTGGAAAGACGAAAGTGGACAGACTAAAGTGGAAAGATTAAAGTGGAAAGACTAAAGTGGACAGACTATAGTGGAAAGACTATAGTGGAAAGACTGTAGTGGACAGAATAAAGTGGAGACTATAGTGGAAAGACTAAAGTGGACAGACTAAACAGACTCTAGTGGAAAGACTAAGTGGACAGACTAAAGCGGAAAGACTAAAGTGGAAAGACTAAAGTGGACAGACTATAGTGGAAAGACTAAAGTGGACAGACTAAAGTGGAAAGACTAAAGTGGAAAGACTAAAGTGGACAGACAAAAGTGGAAAGACTATAGTGGAAAGACTAAGTGGACAGACTAAAGCGGAAAGACTAAAGTGGAAAGACTAAAGTGGACAGACTATAGTGGAAAGACTAAAGTGGACAGACTAAAGTGGAAAGACTAAAGTGGAAAGACTAAAGTGGACAGACTATAGTGGAAAGACTATAGTGGAAAGACTGTAGTGGACAGAATAAAGTGGAGACTATAGTGGAAAGACTAAAGTGGACAGAGAATAGTGGAAAGACTAAAGTGGACAGACTAAAGTGGAAAGACTAAAGTGGAAAGACTAAAGTGGACAGACTATAGTGGAAAGACTATAGTGGAAAGACTGTAGTGGACAGAATAAAGTGGAGACTATAGTGGAAAGACTAAAGTGGACAGAGAATAGTGGAAAGACTAAAGTGGACAGTCTATAGTGGAAAGACTAAAGTGGACAGACTAAAGTGGAAAGATTAAAGTGGAAAGACTAAAGTTGACAGACTATAGTGGAAAGACTAAAGTGGAACGACTAAAGTGGACAGACTATAGTGGAAAGACTATAGTGGAAAGACTATAGTGGAAAGACTGTAGTGGACAGAATAAAGTGGAGACTATAGTGGAAAGACTAAAGTGGAAAGACTAAAGTGGACAGACTATAGTGGAAAGACAGAAGGGGACAGACTAAAGTGGAAAAACTAAAGTGGAAAGACTAAAGTGGACAGACTATAGTGGAAAGACTATAGTGGAAAGACTGTAGTTGACAGAAGAAAGTGGAGACTATAGTGGAAAGACTAAAGTGGACAGACTAAAGTGGACAGACTCTAGTGGAAAGACTAAGTGGACAGACTAAAGCGGAAATACTAAAGTGGAAAGACTAAAGTGGACAGACTATAGTGGAAAGACTAAAGTGGACAGACTAAAGTGGAAAGACTAAAGTGGAAAGACTAAAGTGGACAGACTATAGTGGAAAGACTATAGTGGAAAGACTAAGTGGACAGACTAAAGCGGAAAGACTAAAGTGGAAAGACTAAAGTTGACAGACTATAGTGGAAAGACTAAAGTGGAAAGACTAAAGTGGAAAGACTAAAGTGGAAAGACTAAAGTGGACAGACTATAGTGGAAAGACTATTGTGGAAAGACTCTAGTGGACAGAATAAAGTGGAGACTATAGTGGAAAGACTAAAGTGAACAGAGAATAGTGGAAAGACTAAAGTGGACAGTCTATAGTGGAAAAACTAAAGTGGACAGACTAAAGTGGAAAGACTAAAGTGGAAAGACTATAGTGGAAAGACTATAGTGGAAAGACTATAGTGGAAAGACTGTAGTGGACAGAATAAAGTGGAGACTATAGTGGAAAGACTAAAGTGGAAAGACTAAAGTTGACAGACTATAGTGGAAAGACTAAAGTGGACAGACTAAAGTGGAAAGACTAAAGTGAAAAGACTAAAGTGGACAGACAAAAGTGGAAAGACTATAGTGGAAAGACTAAGTGGACAGACTAAAGCGGAAAGACTAAAGTGGAAAGACTAAAGTGGACAGACTATAGTGGAAAGACTAAAGTGGACAGACTAAAGTGGAAAGACTAAAGTGGAAAGACTAAAGTGGACAGACTATAGTGGAAAGACTATAGTGGAAAGACTGTAGTGGACAGAATAAAGTGGAGACTATAGTGGAAAGACTAAAGTGGACAGAGAATAGTGGAAAGACTAAAGTGGACAGAGTAAAGTGGAAAAACTAAAGTGGAAAGACTAAAGTGGACAGACTATAGTGGAAAGACTATAGTGGAAAGACTGTAGTGGACAGAATAAAGTGGAGACTATAGTGGAAAGACTAAAGTGGACAGACTAAACAGACTCTAGTGGACAGACTAAGTGGACAGACTAAAGCGGAAAGACTAAAGTGGAAAGACTAAAGTGGACAGACTATAGTGGAAAGACTAAAGTGGACAGACTAAAGTGGAAAGACTAAAGTGGAAAGACTAAAGTGGACAGACAAAAGTGGAAAGACTATAGTGGAAAGACTAAGTGGACAGACTAAAGCGGAAAGACTAAAGTGGACAGACTATAGTGGAAAGACTAAAGTGGACAGACTAAAGTGGAAAGACTTAAGTGGAAAGACTAAAGTGGACAGACTATAGTGGAAAGACTATAGTGGAAAGACTGTAGTGGACAGAATAAACTGGAGACTATAGTGGAAAGACTAAAGTGGACAGAGAATAGTGGAAAGACTAAAGTGGACAGAATAAAGTGGAAAGACTAAAGTGGAAAGACTAAAGTGGACAGACTATAGTGGAAAGACTATAGTGGAAAGACTAAGTGGACAGACTAAAGCGGAAAGACTAAAGTGGAAAGACTAAAGTTGACAGACTATAGTGGAAAGACTAAAGTGGAAAGACTAAAGTGGAAAGACTAAAGTGGAAAGACTAAAGTGGACAGACTATAGTGGAAAGACTATTGTGGAAAGACTCTAGTGGACAGAATAAAGTGGAGACTATAGTGGAAAGACTAAAGTGAACAGAGAATAGTGGAAAGACTAAAGTGGACAGTCTATAGTGGAAAAACTAAAGTGGACAGACTAAAGTGGAAAGACTAAAGTGGAAAGACTAAAGTGGACAGACTATAGTGGAAAGACTATAGTGGAAAGACTGTAGTGGACAGAATAAAGTGGAGACTATAGTGGAAAGACTAAAGTGGAAAGACTAAAGTGGAAAGACTAAAGTGGACAGACTATAGTGGAAAGACTAAAGTGGACAGACTAAAGTGGAAAGATTAAAGTGGAAAGACTAAAGTGGACAGACTATAGTGGAAAGACTATAGTGGAAAGACTGTAGTGGACAGAATAAAGTGGAGACTATAGTGGAAAGACTAAAGTGGACAGAGAATAGTGGAAAGACTAAAGTGGACAGACTATAGTTTAAAGACTAAGTGGACAGACTAAAGTGGAAAGACTATAGTGGAAAGACTGTAGTGGACAGAATAAAGTGGAGAGTATAGTGGAAAGACTAAAGTGGACAGAGAATAGTGGAAAGACTAAAGTGGACAGACTATAGTGGAAAGACTAAAGTGGACAGAGAGTAGTGGACAGACTAAAGTGGACAGACTATAGTGGAAAGACTAAAGTGGACAGACTAAAGTGGAAAGACTAAAGTGGAAAGACTAAAGTGGACAGACTATAGTGGAAAGACTATAGTGGAAAGACTGTAGTGGACAGAATAAAGTGGAGACTATAGTGGAAAGACTAAAGTGGACAGAGGATAGTGGAAAGACTAAAGTGGACAGTCTATAGTGGAAAGACTAAAGTGGACAGACTAAAGTGGAAAGACTAAAGTGGAAAGACTAAAGTGGACAGACTATAGTGGAAAGACTATAGTGGAAAGACTATAGTGGAAAGACTGTAGTGGACAGAATAAAGTGGAGACTATAGTGGAAAGACTAAAGTGGAAAGACTAAAGTGGACAGACTATAGTGGAAAGACAGAAGTGGACAGACTAAAGTGGAAAAACTAAAGTGGAAAGACTAAAGTGGACAGACTATAGTGGAAAGACTATAGTGGAAAGACTGTAGTTGACAGAAGAAAGTGGAGACTATAGTGGAAAGACTAAAGTGGACAGACTAAAGTGGACAAACTCTAGTGGAAAGACTAAGTGGAGAGACTAAAGCGGAAATACTAAAGTGGAAAGACTAAAGTGGACAGACTATAGTGGAAAGACTAAAGTGGACAGACTAAAGTGGAAAGACTAAAGTGGAAAGACTAAAGTGGACAGACTATAGTGGAAAGACTATAGTGGAAAGACTAAGTGGACAGACTAAAGCGGAAAGACTAAAGTGGAAAGACTAAAGTTGACAGACTATAGTGGAAAGACTAAAGTGGAAAGACTAAAGTGGAAAGACTAAAGTGGAAAGACTAAAGTGGACAGACTATAGTGGAAAGACTATTGTGGAAAGACTCTAGTGGACAGAATAAAGTGGAGACTATAGTGGAAAGACTAAAGTGAACGGAGAATAGTGGAAAGACTAAAGTGGACAGTCTATAGTGGAAAAACTAAAGTGGACAGACTAAAGTGGAAAGACTAAAGTGGAAAGACTACAGTGGAAAGACTATAGTGGAAAGACTATAGTGGAAAGACTGTAGTGGACAGAATAAAGTGGAGACTATAGTGGAAAGACTAAAGTGGAAAGACTAAAGTGGACAGACTATAGTGGAAAGACTAAAGTGGACAGACTAAAGTGGAAAGACTAAAGTGGAAAGACTAAAGTGGACAGACAAAAGTGGAAAGACTATAGTGGAAAGACTAAGTGGACAGACTAAAGCGGAAAGACTAAAGTGGAAAGACTAAAGTGGACAGACTATAGTGGAAAGACTAAAGTGGACAGACTAAAGTGGAAAGACTAAAGTGGAAAGACTAAAGTGGACAGACTATAGTGGAAAGACTATAGTGGAAAGACTGTAGTGGACAGAATAAAGTGGAGACTATAGTGGAAAGACTAAAGTGGACAGAGAATAGTGGAAAGACTAAAGTGGACAGACTAAAGTGGAAAGACTAAAGTGGAAAGACTAAAGTGGACAGACTATAGTGGAAAGACTATAGTGGAAAGACTGTAGTGGACAGAATAAAGTGGAGACTATAGTGGAAAGACTAAAGTGGACAGAGAATAGTGGAAAGACTAAAGTGGACAGTCTATAGTGGAAAGACTAAAGTGGACAGACTAAAGTGGAAAGATTAAAGTGGAAAGACTAAAGTTGACAGACTATAGTGGAAAGACTAAAGTGGAACGACTAAAGTGGACAGACTATAGTGGAAAGACTATAGTGGAAAGACTATAGTGGAAAGACTGTAGTGGACAGAATAAAGTGGAGACTATAGTGGAAAGACTAAAGTGGAAAGACTAAAGTTGACAGACTATAGTGGAAAGACAGAAGTGGACAGACTAAAGTGGAAAAACTAAAGTGGAAAGACTAAAGTGGACAGACTATAGTGGAAAGACTATAGTGGAAAGACTGTAGTTGACAGAAGAAAGTGGAGACTATAGTGGAAAGACTAAAGTGGACAGATTAAAGTGGACAGACTCTAGTGGAAAGACTAAGTGGACAGACTAAAGCGAAAATACTAAAGTGGAAAGACTAAAGTGGACAGACTATAGTGGAAAGACTAAAGTGGACAGACTAAAGTGGAAAGACTAAAGTGGAAAGACTAAAGTGGACAGACTATAGTGGAAAGACTATAGTGGAAAGACTAAGTGGACAGACTAAAGTGGAAAGACTAAAGTGGAAAAACTAAAGTTGACAGACTATAGTGGAAAGACTAAAGTGGAAAGACTAAAGTGGAAAGACTAAAGTGGAAAGACTAAAGTGGACAGACTATAGTGGAAAAACTATTGTGGAAAGACTCTAGTGGACAGAATAAAGTGGAGACTATAGTGGAAAGACTAAAGTGAACAGAGAATAGTGGAAAGACTAAAGTGGACAGTCTATAGTGGAAAAACTAAAGTGGACAGACTAAAGTGGAAAGACTAAAGTGGAAAGACTATAGTGGAAAGACTATAGTGGAAAGACTATAGTGGAAAGACTGTAGTGGACAGAATAAAGTGGAGACTATAGTGGAAAGACTAAAGTGGAAAGACTAAAGTGGACAGACTATAGTGGAAAGACAGAAGTGGACAGACTAAAGTGGAAAAACTAAAGTGGAAAGACTAAAGTGGACAGACTATAGTGGAAAGACTATAGTGGAAAGACTGTAGTTGACGGAAGAAAGTGGAGACTATAGTGGAAAGACTAAAGTGGACAGACTAAAGTGGACAGACTCTAGTGGAAAGACTAAGTGGACAGACTAAAGCGGAAATACTAAAGTGGAAAGACTAAAGTGGACAGACTATAGTGGAAAGACTAAAGTAGACAGACTAAAGTGGAAAGACTAAAGTGGAAAGACTAAAGTGGACAGACTATAGTGGAAAGACTATAGTGGAAAGACTAAGTGGACAGACTAAAGCGGAAACACTAAAGTGGAAAGACTAAAGTTGACAGACTAAAGTGGAAAGACTAAAGTGGACAGACTATAGTGGAAAGACTATTGTGGAAAGACTCTAGTGGACAGAATAAAGTGGAGACTATAGTGGAAAGACTAAAGTGAACAGAGAATAGTGGAAAGACTAAAGTTGACAGTCTATAGTGGAAAAACTGAAGTGGACAGACTAAAGTGGAAAGACTAAAGTGGAAAGACTAAAGTGGACAGACTACAGTGGAAAGACTATAGTGGAAAGACTGTAGTGGACAGAATAAAGTGGAGACTATAGTGGAAAGACTAAAGTGAACAGAGAATAGTGGAAAGACTAAAGGTGACAGTCTATAGTGGAAAAACTGAAGTGGACAGACTAAAGTGGAAAGACTAAAGTGGAAAGACTAAAGTGGACAGACTATAGTGGAAAGACTATAGTGGAAAGACTGTAGTGGACAGAATAAAGTGGAAAGACTATAGTGGAAAGACTGTAGTGGACAGAATAAAGTGGAGAGTATAGTGGAAAGACAAAAGTGGACAGAGAATAGTGGAAAGACTAAAGTGGACAGACTATAGTGGAAAGACTAAAGTGGACAGACTATAGTGGAAAGACTACAGTGGAAAGACTGTAGTGGACAGAATAAAGTGGAGACTATAGTGGAAAGACTAAAGTGGACAGAGAATAGTGGAAAGACTGAAGTGGACAGACTATAGTGGAAAGACTAAGTGGACAGACTAAAGTGGAAAGACTATAGTGGAAAGACTGTAGTGGACAGAATAAAGTGGAGAGTATAGAGGAAAGACTAAAGTGGACAGACTATAGTGGAAAGACTAAAGTGGACAGACTATAGTGGGAAGACTATAGTGGAAAGACTGTAGTGGACAGAATAAAGTGGAGACTATAGTGGAAAGACTAAAGTGGAAAGACTAAAGTGGACAGACTATAGTAGAAAGACTGAAGTGGACAGAGTAAAGTGGAAAAACTAAAGTGGAAAGACTAAAGTGGACAGACTATAGTGGAAAGACTATAGTGGAAAGACTGTAGTGGACAGAATAAAGTGGAGACTATAGTGGAAAGACTAAAGTGGACAGACTAAACAGACTCTAGTGGAAAGACTAAGTGGACAGACTAAAGCGGAAAGACTAAAGTGGAAAGACTAAAGTGGACAGACTATAGTGGAAAGACTAAAGTGGACAGACTAAAGTGGAAAGACTAAAGTGGAAAGACTAAAGTGGACAGACAAAAGTGAAAAGACTATAGTGGAAAGACTAAGTGGACAGACTAAAGCGGAAAGACTAAAGTGGAAAGACTATATTGGACAGACTATAGTGGAAAGACTAAAGTGGACAGACTAAAGTGGAAAGACTAAAGTGGAAAGACTAAAGTGGACAGACTATAGTGGAAAGACTATAGTGGAAAGACTGTAGTGGACAGAATAAACTGGAGACTATAGTGGAAAGACTAAAGTGGACAGAGAATAGTGGAAAGACTAAAGTGGACAGACTAAAGTGGAAAGACTAAAGTGGAAAGACTAAAGTGGACAGACTATAGTGGAAAGACTATAGTGGAAAGACTAAGTGGACAGACTAAAGCGGAAAGACTAAAGTGGAAAGACTAAAGTTGACAGACTATAGTGGAAAGACTAAAGTGGAAAGACTAAAGTGGAAAGACTAAAGTGGAAAGACTAAAGTGGACAGACTATAGTGGAAAGACTATTGTGGAAAGACTCTAGTGGACAGAATAAAGTGGAGACTATAGTGGAAAGACTAAAGTGAACAGAGAATAGTGGAAAGACTAAAGTGGACAGTCTATAGTGGAAAAACTAAAGTGGACAGACTAAAGTGGAAAGACTAAAGTGGAAAGACTAAAGTGGACAGACTATAGTGGAAAGACTATAGTGGAAAGACTGTAGTGGACAGAATAAAGTGGAGACTATAGTGGAAAGACTAAAGTGGAAAGACTAAAGTGGAAAGACTAAAGTGGACAGACTATAGTGGAAAGACTAAAGTGGACAGACTAAAGTGGAAAGATTAAAGTGGAAAGACTAAAGTGGACAGACTATAGTGGAAAGACTATAGTGGAAAGACTGTAGTGGACAGAATAAAGTGGAGACTATAGTGGAAAGACTAAAGTGGACAGAGAATAGTGGAAAGACTAAAGTGTACAGACTATAGTTTAAAGACTAAGTGGACAGACTAAAGTGGAAAGACTATAGTGGAAAGACTGTAGTGGACAGAATAAAGTGGAGAGTATAGTGGAAAGACTAAAGTGGACAGAGAATAGTGGAAAGACTAAAGTGGACAGACTATAGTGGAAAGACTAAAGTGGACAGAGAGTAGTGGAAAGACTAAAGTGGACAGACTATAGTGGAAAGACTAAAGTGGACAGACTAAAGTGGAAAGACTAAAGTGGAAAGACTAAAGTGGACAGACTATAGTGGAAAGACTATAGTGGAAAGACTATAGTGGACAGAATAAAGTGGAGACTATGGTGGAAAGACTAAAGTGGACAGAGAATAGTGGAAAGACTAAAGTGGACAGTCTATAGTGGAAAGACTAAAGTGGACAGACTAAAGTGGAAAGACTAAAGTGGAAAGACTAAAGTGGACAGACTATAGTGGAAAGACTATAGTGGAAAGACTGTAGTGGACTGAATAAAGTGGAGACTATAGTGGAAAGACTAAAGTGGAAAGACTAAAGTGGACAGACTATAGTGGAAAGACAGAAGTGGACGGACTAAAGTGGAAAAACTAAAGTGGAAAGACTAAAGTGGACAGACTATAGTGGAAAGACTATAGTGGAAAGACTGTAGTTGACAGAAGAAAGTGGAGACTATAGTGGAAAAACTAAAGTGGACAGACTAAAGTGGACAGACTCTAGTGGAAAGACTAAGTGGACAGACTAAAGCGGAAATACTAAAGTGGAAAGACTAAAGTGGACAGACTATAGTGGAAAGACTAAAGTGGACAGACTAAAGTGGAAAGACTAAAGTGGAAAGACTATAGTGGACAGACTATAGTGGAAAGACTATAGTGGAAAGACTAAGTGGACAGACTAAAGCGGAAAGACTAAAGTGGAAAGACTAAAGTTGACAGACTATAGTGGAAAGACTAAAGTGGAAAGACTAAAGTGGAAAGACTAAAGTGGAAAGACTAAAGTGGACAGACTATAGTGGAAAGACTATTGTGGAAAGACTCTAGTGGACAGAATAAAGTGGAGACTATAGTGGAAAGACTAAAGTGAACAGAGAATAGTGGAAAGACTAAAGTGGACAGTCTATAGTGGAAAAACTGAAGTGGACAGACTAAAGTGGAAAGACTAAAGTGGAAAGACTAAAGTGGACAGACTATAGTGGAAAGACTATAGTGGAAAGACTTTAGTGGACAGAATAAAGTGGAGACTATAGTGGAAAGACTAAAGTGGAAAGACTAAAGTGGAAAACCTAAAGTGGACAGACTATAGTGGAAAGACTAAAGTGGACAGACTAAAGTGGAAAGATTAAAGTGGAAAGACTAAAGTGGACAGACTATAGTGGAAAGACTATAGTGGAAATACTGTAGTGGACAGAATAAAGTGGAGACTATAGTGGAAAGACTAGAGTGGACAGAGAATAGTGGAAAGACTAAAGTGGACAGACTATAGTTTAAAGACTAAGTGGACAGACTAAAGTGGAAAGACTATAGTGGAAAGACTGTAGTGGACAGAATAAAGTGGAGAGTATAGTGGAAAGACTAAAGTGGACAGACTATAGTGGAAAGACTAAAGTGGACAGACTATAGTTTAAAGACTATAGTGGAAAGACTGTAGTGGACAGAATAAAGTGGAGTCTATAGTGAAAAGACTAAAGTGGAAAGACTAAAGTGGACAGACTATAGTAGAAAGACTGAAGTGGACAGACTAAAGTGGAAAAACTAAAGTGGAAAGACTAAAGTGGACAGACTATAGTGGAAAGACTATAGTGGAAAGACTGTAGTGGACAGAATAAAGTGGAGACTATAGTGGAAAGACTAAAGTGGACAGACTAAACAGACTCTAGTGGAAAGACTAAGTGGACAGACTAAAGCGGAAAGACTAAAGTGGAAAGACTAAAGTGGACAGACTATAGTGGAAAGACTAAAGTGGACAGACTAAAGTGGAAAGACTAAAGTGGAAAGACTAAAGTGGACAGACAAAAGTGGAAAGACTATAGTGGAAAGACTGTAGTGGACAGAATAAACTGGAGACTATAGTGGAAAGACTAAAGTGGACAGAGAATAGTGGAAAGACTAAAGTGGACAGACTAAAGTGGAAAGACTAAAGTGGAAAGACTAAAGTGGACAGACTATAGTGGAAAGACTATAGTGGAAAGACTGTAGTGGACAGAATAAAGTGGAGACTATAGTGGAAAGACTAAAGTGGACAGAGAATAGTGGAAAGACTAAAGTGGACAGTCTATAGTGGAAAGACTAAAGTGGACAGACTATAGTGGAAAGACTAAAGTGGAAAGACTAAAGTGGACTGACTATAGTGGAAAGACTATAGTGGAAAGACTGTAGTGGACAGAATAAAGTGGAGACTATAGTGGAAAGACTAAAGTGGAAAGACTAAAGTGGACAGACTATAGTGGAAAGACAGAAGTGGACAGACTAAAGTGGAAAAACTAAAGTGGAAAGACTAAAGTGGACAGACTAAAGTGGAAAGACTATAGTGGAAAGACTGTAGTTGACAGAAGAAAGTGGAGACTATAGTGGAAAGACTAAAGTGGACAGACTAAAGTGGACAAACTCTAGTGGAAAGACTAAGTGGACAGACTAAAGCGGAAATACTAAAGTGGAAAGACTAAAGTGGACAGACTATAGTGGAAAGACTAAAGTGGACAGACTAAAGTGGAAAGACTAAAGTGGAAAGACTAAAGTGGCCAGACTATAGTGGAAAGACTATAGTGGAAAGACTAAGTGGACAGACTAAAGCGGAAAGACTAAAGTGGAAAGACTAAAGTTGACAGACTATAGTGGAAAGACTAAAGTGGAAAGACTAAAGTGGAAAGACTAAAGTGGAAAGACTAAAGTGGAAAGACTAAAGTGGACAGACTATAGTGGAAAGACTATTGTGGAAAGACTGTAGTGGACAGAAGAAAGTGGAGACTATAGTGGAAAGACTAAAGTGGACAGAGAATAGTGGAAAGACTAAAGTGGAAAAACTAAAGTGGACAGACTAAAGTGGAAAGACTAAAGTGGAAAGACTAAAGTGGACAGACTATAGTGGAAAGACTATAGTGGAAAGACTGTAGTGGACAGAATAAAGTGGAGACTATAGTGGAAAGACTAAAGTGGAAAGACTAAAGTGGACAGACTATAGTGGAAAGACTAAAGTGGACAGACTAAAGTGGAAAAATGAAAGTGGAAAGACTAAAGTTGACAGACTATAGTGGAAAGACTATAGTGGAAAGACTGTAGTGGACAGAATAAAGTGGAGACTATAGTGGAAAGACTAAAGTGGACAGAGAATAGTGGAAAGACTAAAGTGGACAGACTATAGTGGAAAGACTAAGTGGACAGACTAAAGTGGAAAGACTATAGTGGAAAGACTGTAGTGGACAGAATAAAGTGGAGAGTATAGTGGAAAGACTAAAGTGGACAGACTATAGTGGAAAGACTAAAGTGGACAGACTATAGTGGAAAGACTATAGTGGAAAGACTGTAGTGGACAGAATAAAGTGGAGATTATAGTGGAAAGACTAAAGTGGAAAGACTAAAGTGGACAGACTATAGTAGAAAGACTGAAGTGGACAGAGTAAAGTGGAAAAACTAAAGTGGAAAGACTAAAGTGGACAGACTATAGTGGAAAGACTATAGTGGAAAGACTGTAGTGGACAGAATAAAGAGGAGACTATAGTGGAAAGACTAAAGTGGACAGACTAAACAGACTCTAGTGGAAAGACTAAGTGGACAGACTAAAGCGGAAAGACTAAAGTGGAAAGACTAAAGTGGACAGACTATAGTGGAAAGACTAAAGTGGACAGACTAAAGCGGAAAGACTAAAGTGGAAAGACTAAAGTGGACAGACAAAAGTGGAAAGACTATAGTGGAAAGACTAAGTGGACAGACTAAAGCGGAAAGACTAAAGTGGAAAGACTAAAGTGGACAGTTTATAGTGGAAAGACTAAAGTGGACAGACTATAGTGGAAAGACTAAAGTGGAAAGACTAAAGTGGACAGACTAAAGTGGAAAGACTAAAGTGGACAGACTCTAGTGGAAAGACTGAAGCGGAAAGACTAGAGTGAACAGAGAGTAGTGGAAAGACTAAAGTGGACAGAATAAAGTGGAAAGACTAAAGTGGACAGACTAAAGTGGAAATACTAAAGTGGACAGTCTATAGTGGAAAGACTAAAGTGGACAGACTAAAGTGGAAAGACTAAAGTGGAAAGACTAAAGTGGACAGACTATAGTGGAAAGACTATAGTGGAAAGACTGTAGTGGACAGAATAAAGTGGAGACTATAGTGGAAAGACTAAAGTGGAAAGACTAAAGTGGACAGTTTATAGTGGAAAGACTAAAGTGGACAGACTATAGTGGAAAGACTAAAGTGGAAAGACTAAAGTGGACAGACTAAAGTGGAAAGACTAAAGTGGACAGACTCTAGTGGAAAGACTGAAGCGGAAAGACTAGAGTGGACAGAGAGTAGTGGAAAGACTAAAGTGGACAGAATAAAGTGGAAAGACTAAAGTGGACAGACTAAAGTGGAAAGACTAAAGTGGACAGACTATAGTGGAAAGACTGAAGTGGACAGACTAAAGTGGAAAAACTAAAGTGGAAAGACTAAAGTGGACAGACTATAGTGGAAAGACTATAGTGGAAAGACTGTAGTGGACAGAATAAAGTGGAGACTATAGTGGAAAGACTAAGAGGACGGACTAAAGTGGAAAGACTAAAGTGGAAAGACTAAAGTGGACAGACTATAATGGAAAAACTAAAGTGGACAGACTAAAGTGGAAAGACTAAAGTGGAAAGACTAAAGTGGACAGACTATAGTGGAAAGAATATAGTGGAAAGACTAAGTGGACAGACTAAAGCGGAAAGACTAAAGTGGAAAGACTAAAGTGGACAGACTATAGTGGAAAGACTAAAGTGGATAGACTAAAGTGGAAAGACTAAAGTGGAAAGACTAAAGTGGACAGACGATAGTGGAAAGACTATAGTGGAAAGACTGCAGTGGACAGAATAAAGTGGAGACTATAGTGGAAAGACTAAAGTGGACAGAGAATAGTCTAAAGACTAAAGTGGACAGTCTATAGTGGAAAGACTAAAGTGGACAGACTATAGTGGAAAGACAGAAGTGGACAGACTAAAGTGGAAAAACTAAAGTTGAAAGACTAAAGTGGACAGACTATAGTGGAAAGACTATAGTGGAAAGACTGTAGTTGACAGAAGAAAGTGGAGACTATAGTGGAAAGACTAAAGTGGACAGACTAAAGTGGACAGACTCTAGTGGAAAGACTAAGTGGACAGACTAGAGCGGAAATACTAAAGTGGAAAGACTAAAGTGGACAGACTATAGTGGAAAGACTAAAGTGGACAGACTAAAGTGGAAAGACTAAAGTGGAAAGACTAAAGTGGACAGACTATAGTGGAAAGACTATAGTGGAAAGACTAAGTGGACAGACTAAAGCGGAAAGACTAAAGTGGAAAGACTAAAGTTGACAGACTATAGTGGAAAGACTAAAGTGGAAAGACTAAAGTGGAAAGACTAAAGTGGAAAGACTAAAGTTGACAGACTATAGTGGAAAGACTATTGTGGAAAGACTGTAGTGGACAGAATAAAGTGGAGACTATAGTGGAAAGACTAAAGTGGACAGAGAATAGTGGAAAGACTAAAGTGGACAGTCTATAGTGGAAAAACTAAAGTGGACAGACTAAAGTGGAAAGACTAAAGTGGAAAGACTAAAGTGGACAGACTATAGTGGAAAGACTGTAGTGGACAGAATAAAGTGGAGACTATAGTGGAAAGACTAAAGTGGAAAGACTAAAGTGGAAAGACTAAAGTGGACAGACTATAGTGGAAAGACTAAAGTTGACAGACTAAAGTGGAAAGATTAAAGTGGAAAGACTAAAGTTGACAGACTATAGTGGAAAGACTATAGTGGAAAGACTTTAGTGGACAGAATAAAGTGGAGACTATAGTGGAAAGACTAAAGTGGACAGAGAATAGTGGAAAGACTAAAGTGGACAGACTATAGTGGAAAGACTAAGTGGACAGACTAAAGTGGAAAGACTATAGTGGAAAGACTGTAGTGGACAGAATAAAGTGGAGACTATAGTGGAAAGACTAAGTGGACAGACTAAAGCGGAAAGACTAAAGTGGAAAGACTAAAGTGGACAGACTATAGTGGAAAGACTAAAGTGGATAGACTAAAGTGGAAAGACTAAAGTGGAAAGACTAAAGTGGACAGACTATAGTGGAAAGACTATAGTGGAAAGACTGTAGTGGACAGAATAAAGTGGAGACTATAGTGGAAAGACTAAAGTGGACAGAGAATAGTCTAAAGACTAAAGTGGACAGACTATAGTGGAAAGACAGAAGTGGACAGACTAAAGTGGAAAAACTAAAGTGGAAAAACTAAAGTAGACAGACTATAGTGGAAAGACTATAGTGGAAAGACTGTAGTTGACAGAAGAAAGTGGAGACTATAGTGGAAAGAATAAAGTGGACAGACTAAAGTGGACAGACTCTAGTGGAAAGACTAAGTGGAAAGACTAAAGCGGAAATACTAAAGTGGAAAGACTAAAGTGGACAGACTATAGTGGAAAGACTAAAGTGGACAGACTAAAGTTGAAAGACTAAAGTGGAAAGACTAAAGTGGACAGACTATAGTGGAAAGACTATAGTGGAAAGACTAAGTGGACAGACTAAAGCGGAAAGACTAAAGTGGAAAGACTAAAGTTGACAGACTATAGTGGAAAGACTAAAGTGGAAAGACTAAAGTGGAAAGACTAAAGTGGAAAGACTAAAGTGGACAGACTATAGTGGAAAGACTATTGTGGAAAGACTGTAGTGGGCAGAATAAAGTGGAGACTATAGTGGAAAGACTAAAGTGGACAGAGAATAGTGGAAAGACTAAAGTGGACAGACTAAAGTGGAAAGACTAAAGTGGAAAGACTAAAGTGGACAGACTATAGTGGAAAGACTATAGTGGAAAGACTGTAGTGGACAGAATAAAGTGGAGACTATAGTGGAAAGACTAAAGTGGACAGACTAAACAGACTCTAGTGGAAAGACTAAGTGGACAGACTAAAGCGGAAAGACTAAAGTGGAAAGACTAAAGTGGACAGACTATAGTGGAAAGACTAAAGTGGACAGACTAAAGTGGAAAGACTAAAGTGGAAAGACTAAAGTGGACAGACAAAAGTGGAAAGACTATAGTGGAAAGACTAAGTGGACAGACTAAAGCGGAAAGACTAAAGTGGAAAGACTAAAGTGGACAGACTATAGTGGAAAGACTAAAGTGGACAGACTAAAGTGGAAAGACTAAAGTGGAAAGACTAAAGTGGACAGACTATAGTGGAAAGACTATAGTGGAAAGACTGTAGTGGACAGAATAAAGTGGAGACTATAGTGGAAAGACTAAAGTGGACAGAGAATAGTGGAAAGACTAAAGTGGACAGTCTATAGTGGAAAGACTAAAGTGGACAGACTAAAGTGGAAAGACTAAAGTGGAAAGACTAAAGTGGACAGACTATAGTGGAAAGATTATAGTGGAAAGACTGTAGTGGACAGAATAAAGTGGAGACTATAGTGGAAAGACTAAAGTGGAAAGACTAAAGTGGACAGTTTATAGTGGAAAGACTAAAGTGGACAGACTATAGTGGAAAGACTAAAGTGGACCGACTAAAGTGGAAAGACTAAAGTGGAAAGACTAAAATGGACAGAAGATAGTGGAAAGACTATAGTGGAAAGACTGTAGTGGACAGAATAAAGTGGAGACTATAGTGGAAAGACTAAAGTGGAAAGACTAAAGAGGAAAGACTAAAGTGGAAAGACTTAAGTGGACAGACTCTAGTGGAAAGACTGAAGCGGAAAGACTAGAGTGGACAGAGAGTAGTGGAAAGACTAAAGTGGACAGAATAAAGTGGAAAGACTAAAGTGGACAGACTAAAGTGGAAAGACTAAAGTGGACAGACTATAGTGGAAAGACTGAAGTGGACAGAATAAAGTGGAGACTATAGTGGAAAGACTGAAGTGGACAGAGAATAGTGGAAAGACTAAAGTGGACAGTCTATAGTGGAAAAAACTAAAGTGGACAGACTAAAGTGGAAAGACTAAAGTGGAAAGACTAAAGTGGACAGACTATAGTGGAAAGACTATAGTGGAAAGACTGTAGTGGACAGAATAAAGTGGAGACTATAGTGGAAAGACTAAAGTGGACAGACTAAACAGACTCTAGTGGAAAGACTAAGTGGACAGACTAAAGCGGAAAGACTAAAGTGGAAAGACTAAAGTGGACAGACTATAGTGGAAAGACTAAAGTGGACAGACTAAAGTGGAAAGACTAAAGTGGAAAGACTAAAGTGGACAGACAAAAGTGGAAAGACTATAGTGGAAAGACTAAGTGGACAGACTAAAGCGGAAAGACTAAAGTGGAAAGACTAAAGTGGACAGACTATAGTGGAAAGACTAAAGTGGACAGACTAAAGTGGAAAGACTAAAGTGGAAAGACTAAAGTGGACAGACTATAGTGGAAAGACTATAGTGGAAAGACTGTAGTGGACAGAATAAAGTGGAGACTATAGTGGAAAGACTAAAGTGGACAGAGAATAGTGGAAAGACTAAAGTGGACAGTCTATAGTGGAAAGACTAAAGTGGACAGACTAAAGTGGAAAGACTAAAGTGGAAAGACTGAAGTGGACAGACTATAGTGGAAAGACTATAGTGGAAAGACTGTAGTGGACAGAATAAAGTGGAGACTATAGTGGAAAGACTAAAGTGGAAAGACTAAAGTGGACAGTTTATAGTGGAAAGACTAAAGTGGACAGACTATAGTGGAAAGACTAAAGTGGACAGACTAAAGTGGAAAGACTAAAGTGGAAAGACTAAAATGGACAGAATATAGTGGAAATGAATAAAGTGGAAAGACTAAAGTGGAAAGACTAAAGTGGACAGACTAAAGTGGAAAGACTAAAGTGGACAGACTCTAGTGGAAAGACTGAAGCGGAAAGACTAGAGTGGACAGAGAGTAGTGGAATGACTAAAGTGGACAGAATAAAGTGGAAAGACTAAAGTGGACAGACTAAAGTGGAAAGACTAAAGTGGACAGACTATAGTGGAAAGACTGAAGTGGACAGACTAAAGTGGAAAAACTAAAGTGGAAAGACTAAAGTGGACAGACTATAGTGGAAAGACTATAGTGGAAAGACTGTAGTTGACAGAAGAAAGTGGAGACTATAGTGGAAAGACTAAAGTGGACAGACTAAAGTGGACAGACTCTAGTGGAAAGACTAAGTGGACAGACTAGAGCGGAAATACTAAAGTGGAAAGACTAAAGTGGACAGACTATAGTGGAAAGACTAAAGTGGACAGACTAAAGTGGAAAGACTGAAGTGGAAAGACTAAAGTGGACAGACTATAGTGGAAAGACTATAGTGGAAAGACTAAGTAGACAGACTAAAGCGGAAAGACTAAAGTGGAAAGACTAAAGTTGACAGACTATAGTGGAAAGACTAAAGTGGAAAGACTAAAGTGGAAAGACTAAAGTGGAAAGACTAAAGTTGACAGACTATAGTGGAAAGACTATTGTGGAAAGACTGTAGTGGACAGAATAAAGTGGAGACTATAGTGGAAAGACTAAAGTGGACAGAGAATAGTGGAAAGACTAAAGTGGACAGTCTATAGTGGAAAAACTAAAGTGGACAGACTAAAGTGGAAAGACTAAAGTGGAAAGACTAAAGTGGACAGACTATAGTGGAAAGACTGTAGTGGACAGAATAAAGTGGAGACTATAGTGGAAAGACTAAAGTGGAAAGACTAAAGTGGAAAGACTAAAGTGGACAGACTATAGTGGAAAGACTAAAGTGGACAGACTAAAGTGGAAAGATTAAAGTGGAAAGACTAAAGTTGACAGACTATAGTGGAAAGACTATAGTGGAAAGACTTTAGTGGACAGAATAAAGTGGAGACTATAGTGGAAAGACTAAAGTGGACAGAGAATAGTGGAAAGACTAAAGTGGACAGACTATAGTGGAAAGACTAAGTGGACAGACTAAAGTGGAAAGACTATAGTGGAAAGACTGTAGTGGACAGAATAAAGTGGAGACTATAGTGGAAAGACTAAGTGGACAGACTAAAGCGGAAAGACTAAAGTGGAAAGACTAAAGTGGACAGACTATAGTGGAAAGACTAAAGTGGATAGACTAAAGTGGAAAGACTAAAGTGGAAAGACTAAAGTGGACAGACTATAGTGGAAAGACTATAGTGGAAAGACTGTAGTGGACAGAATAAAGTGGAGACTATAGTGGAAAGACTAAAGTGGACAGAGAATAGTCTAAAGACTAAAGTGGACAGACTATAGTGGAAAGACAGAAGTGGACAGACTAAAGTGGAAAAACTAAAGTGGAAAAACTAAAGTAGACAGACTATAGTGGAAAGACTATAGTGGAAAGACTGTAGTTGACAGAAGAAAGTGGAGACTATAGTGGAAAGAATAAAGTGGA
>JAUPMV010000155.1:0-10000 GCA_030848855.1 Branchinecta sandiegonensis
ATCAACCTACGACTCGCGCACATGTTAGACTCCTTGGTCCGTGTTTCAAGACGGGTCGGATGGGTCCCGCCTACTTCCTGCGCGTCCGCGGGCATGGGCCCCGTGGCCGACAGTCTTGCGACTCGCCACGATTGCCCCGCGGACTCTAGAAACGAACCGAGCCAGCGCCGGGAGACCAGCCCTCGATGCCGAAGCACCTCGAAACCGGATCCGTCTGACGCCGCCCCAGTCACGTGCAGGATACGAATCCGCACAGGAATACACGCCCGCACAGAGGCACCGCCCCAGCCACGCGATCCACGGCAAGCCGCAACCGCGCTACCGAGACAGACATTGCACGAACGCTGATCCCGAAACGGCTCGAGCTTCGAAGGTCCATCCGTTTAACCCCCTGGAGGATTTCACGCACTATTGAACTCTCTCTTCAAAGTTCTTTTCAACTTTCCCTCGCGGTACTTGTCCACTATCGGTCTCGTATCCATATTTAGCCTTAGATGGAGTTTACCACCTGCTTAGGGCTGCACGCTCAAGCAACCCGACTCTAAGGAGACTCCCATGGGCCTTCGAACACCAGTCCTAAGGGCCTGACACCCGCTTTGGGCAATCGAGCCACATTCATGAGGACTTTAGACTTGGTGAACGAGGGTTCAAGGAGCTCCTAAACACCGCATCGGCCGAGCCGCGGCCGTGAGGCTACGACCGGCCCTTGGTGCTGGGCTCTTCCCTCTTCGCTCGCCGCTACTAGGGGAATCCTTGTTAGTTTCTTTTCCTCCGCTGACTAATATGCTTAAGTCAAGCGGGTCGCCTCACCTGAGCTGAGGTCAGAGAATAGGTTTGGTTGAGGTCTCACGACTGAGAACACTCGCCAGCAACGATAAGTTCCATCGAGCATCGACGCTCACCCGTATATAGACAGTTCCAGCGTATCGGGACCATCGTCCACAAGACTCGCCGCGACCGGTATCGTACGTTTATGTGCCCATTCTTTTCGTCTCACTTTATCTCTCACTGCCATGGTCCGACTTGCCCTCTTGTCTTCCACACCTCACTAGTGACAACGAAACGAATTATTCAAAGCACATCCCGGCTACCGCGTATTTTCGCGCCACGTGCGCTACTCTGCGGTGACCAGGCGTACGCCCCAGCGGCAAATCTCACGAACGACGTTCCCCAGCTAGTCTGCGAACAGGTGCCGGATCTCGTCGGACATTGCCATACATTTAAGAAGGTTGCCCTGAACGGCAGCGAGGCCATCGGGAATCCTCCCAGATTACGAACCCAGGGAGTCTTAGCCGTGGGTGTCACCCCACCGCGTACCAACTCCCAGTCGTATGTATATAATAAACCGACCCTCAGCCAGGTGTAGTCCAAGCCAGAGGCTGGACTGCCATGTGCGTTCGAAGGATAGACGTTCCATGTGTCCTGCAGTTCGCATGGAATCACGCGTCTAGCTGCGTTCGTCTTCGTGATACGAGCCGAGTGATCCATCCCCCAGGGTCATTTCTCGGTTTTCTCATCGGATTTTCACCCGAATAAGAAGAGTCCACAAGCAACGGTTCAACAATAAAACAAGTGTTTCTCACAAAACAACAAACTCCGAGGAGAGAAATTAATCTCTCCTCCAATCCAAAGGACTACGGCGGATACTGCAGAGATTGCTGGTTCAATTGCGACTCGATCCGAGCGGGCCTTCGTCCTCAGCACGCAACAAGGGGGCCCCTCAACTCTGTCCCGCATACAACGGAGATTCGCAAAAGACCAACGCTCTTCGCAGCCGGTTCAATCGTATAGCGCGATCCACTCCTAGCAGGCCTCCTTCCTTTGGCGCACGACATGGGGGCCAATGAAATTCTTCCCGCGGCAACGGAGTTGCACACAACGACAAACACCCCGCTATCGCCTCCAGTTCGATCGTCAAGTGCGCTTCGATCCTAGCGGGCCTTCGTCCTCGACACGCAACAAGGGGGCCACTCAACTCCGTCCCGCATACAACGGAGATGCGCACGAGGTCAAACTTTCAGCAACTCACAGTCTGCTCAGCCGTGTAGCGAGATTTGCTCCTAGCGGGACTGGGTCCTCGGCGCGCAACGAGGGGGCCACTCAACTTTGTCCCGCAACAACGGAGATTCGCACAACAGCGAACGGTCTGCTTTTCGCAACCCTCTGGTTGTCTGGCAGCAAACAGCCAGTGTCCGACACGATACGCCTCCTAGCGGGCTTCCTTCCTTTGGCACGCAACAGGGGGGCCAGAGGGAATTCTACCCGCAGCAACGGAAGCAGCGCGTCGTCTACTAGCCAGTCGCGTCTCAGACGACACGCATCAGCAGAGTCCTTAGTCATGCGCTCTTCGGCCGGCGGGATTCGCTTCGGGCGCGCTACAAGGGGTAGCCCAGTGGAATCCCGCTACACAAAGATCGTGCTCTGACTTTGAACTCCGATTTAGCATGCCCTTTTCCCCGTCCGCGGAAGCCAGCAAGGCCGTAAAGCTTCGCCCGACATCCCGCGTCCGAGTACTCTCATCACAATGCGCACGGTTAGTGCAGCACTCGTTAATGATCCTTCCGCAGGTTCACCTACGGAAACCTTGTTACGACTTTTACTTCCTCTAAAGGATCAAGTTTGAACATCTTTCAATCAACACCGAAGCCATCCAGAGGACGGCCCGGCGGATCGTCCGAAGTTCTCACTAAATCATTCAATCGGTAGTAGCGACGGGCGGTGTGTACAAAGGGCAGGGACGTAATCGACGCAAGCTAATGACTTGCACCTACTAGGGATTCCTGGTTCATGGGGATCCTTGCAGTCCCCAATCCCAACCACGAAAGAGGTTCAGCGGTTACCCGGTCCTCTCGGACAGGGAAGACGCGCTGATTCTTTCAGTGTAGCGCGCGTGCGGCCCAGGACATCTAAGGGCATCACAGACCTGTTATTGCTCACTTTCATATGGCTAGACGCCACTTGTCCCTCTAAGAAGAGTAACGTACCCGAAGATACGTCATCTATTTAGCAGGCTAGAGTCTCGTTCGTTATCGGAATTAACCAGACAAATCGCTCCACCAACTAAGAACGGCCATGCACCACCACCCACCGAATCAAGAAAGAGCTCTCAATCTGTCAATCCTTCCAGTGTCCGGGCCTGGTGAGGTTTCCCGTGTTGAGTCAAATTAAGCCGCAGGCTCCACTCCTGGTGGTGCCCTTCCGTCAATTCCTTTAAGTTTCAGCTTTGCAACCATACTTCCCCCGGAACCCAAAAACTTTGGTTTCCCGGAAGCTGCCCGCAGAGTCATTGAAGTAACGTCTGCGGATCGCTGGTTGGCATCGTTTATGGTTAGAACTAGGGCGGTATCTGATCGCCTTCGAACCTCTAACTTTCGTTCTTGATTAATGAAAACATTCTTGGCAAATGCTTTCGCAGTTGTTCGTCTTGCGACGGTCCAAGAATTTCACCTCTAGCGTCGCAGTACGAATGCCCCCGTCTGTCTCTATTAACCATTACCTCAAGTCCAGAAAACCAACAAAATAAGACCGAGGTCCTATTCCATCATTCCATGCTGTGATATTCAGGCGCGGAGCACCTGCTTTAAGCACTCTAATTTGTTCAAAGTAAACGTACCGGCCACCCAGGACACTCGGTTAAGAGCACCCCGGACAGTCCGGTGGATTGTCCAATCAAGGCAGTGCACACCGCGAGGCGGCACCACCTGATCGCGACCGATATCCAACTACGAGCTTTTTAACCGCAGCAACTTTAATATACGCTATTGGAGCTGGAGTTACCGCGGCTGCTGGCACCAGACTTGCCCTCCAATAGGTCCTCGTTAAAGGATTTAAAGTGTACTCATTCCAATCACAGGGCCTCGGATGAGTCCTGCATCGTTATTTTTCGTCACTACCTCCCCGTGCCGGGAGTGGGTAATTTGCGCGCCTGCTGCCTTCCTTGGATGTGGTAGCCGTTTCTCAGGCTCCCTCTCCGGAATCGAACCCCGATTCCCCGTTACCCGTTGCAACCATGGTAGGCGCATAACCTACCATCGACAGTTGATAAGGCAGACATTTGAAAGATGCGTCGCCGGTGCTAGACCATGCGATCGGCACAAAGTTATTCAGAGTCACCAAGATACGGACCGAAGTCCGATTGGTCTTGATCTAATAAAAGCACCCCTTCCGTAAGGTCGGGGCTATTGTGCATGTATTAGCTCTAGAATTACCACAGTTATCCAAGTAGGATAGTACGATCTAAGGAACCATAACTGATTTATTGAGCCATTCGCGGTTTCGCTGCATAACAGCTTGTACTTAGACATGCATGGCTTAATCTTTGAGACAAGCATATGCTACTGGCAGGATCAACCAGGTAACTGCTGTGAACCTCGCCGAAGCGAGGACACTCAGTTCGAGACGGTCCCACTGGACCCGTCTCTTCTCACTCAACATACGAGAAGCGTCTTGAAAAAGACACTCTCCGTTTCGCATCGACAATGGGCCAGTTCTCTCGCACATACCGTCCACCCGACGGATTCGTCAATTTCGTGCTGCTTCCTCGTTCCACTTCCAGTCATACACGTTTCCTTTGCCTGCAGATCATCGATATACGATAATGCAGATATTGCCGTGACAACAATTTCCTTCGAGTCGGAACCTGCAACAAAGCACAAAAAGTGCTCCGAGAATCGTCCGTCTCTAAGGCAGATGGCACAGCCTGCTCAACACCAAATTTCTACTAAACGGAGCCTGCAACAGAACTCACAAAGCTTTCCCAGCTACCGCGTGTTTGCACAACCCTTGTGCTACTCTGCGGTGACCAAGTCAGTCCTCGTTCGCTCCGAGAATCGTCCGTCTTTCGGTCCTCGATGCCTCACACCAGTACCTTCCTTCAAAATGGAACCTGCAGCAGAGTGCCAGAAACGCTGCTAGTCATCTCACTCCGGCCTTCCAACCGAGGCACAAACCTATATGTTCAAGCGCTCCGAGAATCGTCCGTCTCTCCGGCTTTAGGACCGAATGCTAGGCTTAAAATCCTACTAGAAGAAGCTTACTACAGAGCTCATGAGAAGTGGTCATCACAGCCTTTAAAAAGGCGTGTCCCCTGCAATCTCATTCGCTCCGAGAATAGTCCGTCTTTCGGATTCCGTCGCCTTACACCCAGCACCTGCCTTCGAAACGAAACCTGCAACAGAACGCCAGAAACGCTACAAGCCATCTCACCCCAGCCTTTCAACCGACGCACAAACTAGCATGTTCACACACTCCGTGAACGCCCATCTCTCCGGCTTCAGGACCGAATGCTCGGCGTAAAATCCTACTAGACTGAGCTTGCTACCGAACTCATGAGAAGTGGTCATCACAGCCTTTAAAAAGGCGTGTCCCCTGCAATCTCATTCGCTCCGAGAATAGTCCGTCTTTCGGATTCCGTCACCTCACACCCAGTACCTTTCCTTCAAAACGGAACCTGCAACAGAACGCCAGAAACGCTGCAAGTCGTCTCACCCCGGCCTTTCAACCGAGGCACAAACCTGCATGTTCACACGCTCCGAGAACCGTCCGTCTCTCAGGCTGTAGCACCCTTCATCTTCGTCAAACCCTACTGAGCTCGCTTATCACGAAAGCTCCCGAGACGCCACCAGTCTCCACAGCCTCGAAAGGCGTGCCCCCGGTATCCTCGCTCGCTCCGTGATCCGCCCGCCTCTCGGCTCTGACTCCGACTACTAGGTACTACATATATGTTTCGGAAGCCTCCGGTGACTGCGACATGGCACAACTACCGATACTTGTGGACTTAGAAAAATCGCGATGGGTGTGAAATGAAAAGTGGAATAAAAGGGAGGGGGGAATGAAAATAGGAAAGGGAAATGATATGGTATAATAGAGGAACAATAATTACATCTTTTGTGCATGTTTTAAAAGCATTTCTAACAAGTTAAAAAACACGATTTCTTCCGAAATGAACCGAATCAGGCCTAAAGTGATTGGAGATGATTCTAACTGAATAAAACTGAACATTTTATTAATAAAACTTTTCTATTTTTTCACTTTTTCGTCACTTTTCGTTCGATACTTTTAAGGATTTGAAGGCGGACATGTCGCATACGGCTGGTACTAGACTTGCAGGATTCAAATAATTATCGGAAAAAAAGATTTAGAAACGTGAAAAACAAGATACAGGATAGAAATAAAACATCGGGAAAGGTAAATTAATTAATGTTTCATTACGACGCACAACTTTTGTTTGAAAAACTAAAAAAAAAAATCTCGGCAGGTGAAAAACAATACCTAGGATAGAAAAAAAACATCGGAATTGATAAATTAATAAACGCTGCATTCCCCGGCAATAAGTTATACCAAAAAACCCAAAGTTTTCGACTGTTTTAGCTTAAACGATGATGATAAAGTACTTCAAAAGATCGAAAACTAGCGTCAAAAAGTTTCGGATCATGTCCTGCAATATAAATAAAGCAGTCTCATAACTTTTAAACCTATTTTTCACCTTTCTATTGCTTATTTTAACCGTAACTTCTTTGATTTTGAAACTTTCCATTGTTCACAACAGAAAACAAAATGGCGTCTGTCTGCCGGTAATTGTGCGCCCCACGTGTTCCCGATATTTGTTGAATCTTTGTCCGCCTTTTCGCTTCATTTCCTTAAGCCCATAACTATCCCGTCTTTTCTATTATCGGAAGATCTCCACAATTTCAATTTCTTCCTTATTTTGCCGTTTCCTAGTTGATTCCGTCTGCAACCCACTTAATTCAAGATTCTTCCGTTGCTAACAAAGGAAACAAAATGGCGGCTGTTAAATAGCCCTTTATTAGAATCTGAACAATATTCAATATTATCGTGATGACTCTGCATGAATTTCCTTTTATTTGAGCTCTCTTGCCTTCTTAGCACGTTTTAAGAATCCACAATAACTTTTCGTATTCGCGAAAGCAGTTTCCTTTTATATTATTCAATTTTTGATAAATCATCTATTCGTCCGACCGCGATTCTTCCTTTCGCCAACGGCCATACCACGTTGAAAGTACCCAGTCTCGTCAGATCCTGGAATGTCACACAACGTCGGGCCCGGTCAGTACTTAGATGGGTGACCGCTTGGGAACACCGGGTGCTGTTGGCTTTTTGCAATTTTGCTAAGTCCAAAAGTTGGTTAAAAATTAAAAAGTGCAGCGATGAGGTCTCTGACCCAAATTAGGTCGGGCGCCGCAATAAAAAAAAATTTTGGTCCGGAGACCTCGATCACCTTCGAAAAGACGTGGCGGACGCAGCGTGAAATCGGATCTCAAAGCGCTTTGAACTTGACGGGTCGGACGCAGCGTGAAATCGGATATCAAAGCGCTTTGAACTTGACGGGTCGGACACAGCGTGAAATGAGATCTCAAAGCGCTTTGAAGATTGAAGTTGACGTGGAGGACGCAGCGTGAAAAATATTTCGGACGTGATCCCTGTTCGAGTGAAATTTGCTAAGTCCAAAAGTTGGTTAAAAATTAAAAAGTGCAGCGATGAGGTCTCTGACCCAAATTAGGTCGGGCGCCGCTTTAAAAAAATATTTGGTCCGGGGAGCTTCGCCTTCGATTTCACGCTGCGGACCCCGTTGGAAAAAAACTTGGACGGCTGGATCCCAGCTCGAGTGAAATTTGCTAAGTCCAAAAATTCGGTTAAAACTCGAAAAGTGCAACGATGAGGTCTCTGATCCAAATTAGGTCGGGCGCCGCATTAAAAAAAAATTTTGTCCGGAGACCTCGGTCGCCTTCGAAAAGACGTGGCGGACGCAGCGTGAAATCGGAACTCAAAGCGCTTTGAACTTGACGGGTCGGGCGCAGCGTGAAATGAGATCTCAAAGCGCTTTGAAGTTTGAAGTTGCCGTGGAGGACGCAGCGTGAAAAATATTTCGGACGTGATCCCTGTTCGAGTGAAATTTGCTAAGTCCAAAAGTTGGTTAAAAATTAAAAAGTGCAGCGATGAGGTCTCTGACCCAAATTAGGTCGGGCGCCGCTTTAAAAAAATATTTTGTCCGGAGACCTCGGTCGCCTTCGAAAAGACGTGGCGGACGCAGCGTGAAATCGGAACTCAAAGCGCTTTGAACTTGACGGGTCGGGCGCATCGTGAAATGAGATCTCAAAGCGCTTTGAAGTTTGAAGATGCCGTGGAGGACGCAGCGTGAAAAATATTTCGGACGTGATCCCTGTTCGAGTGAAATTTGCTAAGTCCAAAAGTTGGATAAAAATTAAAAAGTGCAGCGATGAGGTCTCTGACACAAATAAGGTCGGGCGCCGCAATAAAAAAAAAAATGGTCTTTTTGCAGGTAGGATCCTGGTTCGTTGATTGATATTATGACAAAGTCCAACTTGGAGTCAGGATCCGAGTTTGTTGACTGAAATTTGACTAAGTCCAACTTGGAGTCAGGATCCGAGTTCGTTGACTGAAATTTGACTAAGTCCAACTTGGAGTCAGGATCCGAGTTCGTTGACTGAAATTTGACTAAGTCCAACTTGGAGTCAGGATCCGAGTTCGTTGACTGAAATTTGACTAAGTCCAACTTGGAGTCAGGATCCGAGTTCGTTGACTGAAATTTGACTAAGTCCAACTTGGAGTCAGGATCCGAGTTCGTTGACTGAAATTTGACTAAGTCCAACTTGGAGTCAGGATCCGAGTTCGTTGACTGAAATTTGACTAAGTCCAACTTGGAGTCAGGATCCGAGTTCGTTGACTGAAATTTGACTAAGTCCAACTTGGAGTCAGGATCCGAGTTCGTTGACTGAAATTTGACTAAGTCCAACTTGGAGTCAGGATCCGAGTTCGTTGACTGAAATTTGACTAAGTCCAACTTGGAGTCAGGATCCGAGTTCGTTGACTGAAATTTGACTAAGTCCAACTTGGAGTCAGGATCCGAGTTCGTTGACTGAAATTTGACTAAGTCCAACTTGGAGTCAGGATCCGAGTTCGTTGACTGAAATTTGACTAAGTCCAACTTGGAGTCAGGATCCGAGTTCGTTGACTGAAATTTGACTAAGTCCAACTTGGAGTCAGGATCCGAGTTCGTTGACTGAAATTTGACTAAGTCCAACTTGGAGTCAGGATCCGAGTTCGTTGACTGAAATTTGACTAAGTCCAACTTGGAGTCAGGATCCGAGTTCGTTGACTGAAATTTGACTAAGTCCAACTTGGAGTCAGGATCCGAGTTCGTTGACTGAAATTTGACTAAGTCCAACTTGGAGTCAGGATCCGAGTTCGTTGACTGAAATTTGACTAAGTCCAACTTGGAGTCAGGATCCGAGTTCGTTGACTGAAATTTGACTAAGTCCAACTTGGAGTCAGGATCCGAGTTCGTTGACTGAAATTTGACTAAGTCCAACTTGGAGTCAGGATCCGAGTTCGTTGACTGAAATTTGACTAAGTCCAACTTGGAGTCAGGATCCGAGTTCGTTGACTGAAATTTGACTAAGTCCAACTTGGAGTCAGGATCCGAGTTCGTTGACTGAAATTTGACTAAGTCCAACTTGGAGTCAGGATCCGAGTTCGTTGACTGAAATTTGACTAAGTCCAACTTGGAGTCAGGATCCGAGTTCGTTGACTGAAATTTGACTAAGTCCAACTTGGAGTCAGGATCCGAGTTCGTTGACTGAAATTTGACTAAGTCCAACTTGGAGTCAGGATCCGAGTTCGTTGACTGAAATTTGACTAAGTCCAACTTGGAGTCAGGATCCGAGTTCGTTGACTGAAATTTGACTAAGTCCAACTTGGAGTCAGGATCCGAGTTCGTTGACTGAAATTTGACTAAGTCCAACTTGGAGTCAGGATCCGAGTTCGTTGACTGAAATTTGACTAAGTCCAACTTGGAGTCAGGATCCGAGTTCGTTGACTGAAATTTGACTAAGTCCAACTTGGAGTCAGGATCCGAGTTCGTTGACTGAAATTTGACTAAGTCCAACTTGGAGTCAGGATCCGAGTTCGTTGACTGAAATTTGACTAAGTCCAACTTGGAGTCAGGATCCGAGTTCGTTGA
>JAUPMV010000155.1:15000-22500 GCA_030848855.1 Branchinecta sandiegonensis
ATCGTCCACAAGACTCGCCGCGACCGGTATCGTACGTTTATGTGCCCATTCTTTTCGTCTCACTTTATCTCTCACTGCCATGGTCCGACTTGCCCTCTTGTCTTCCACACCTCACTAGTGACAACGAAACGAATTATTCAAAGCACATCCCGGCTACCGCGTATTTTCGCGCCACGTGCGCTACTCTGCGGTGACCAGGCGTACGCCCCAGCGGCAAATCTCACGAACGACGTTCCCCAGCTAGTCTGCGAACAGGTGCCGGATCTCGTCGGACATTGCCATACATTTAAGAAGGTTGCCCTGAACGGCAGCGAGGCCATCGGGAATCCTCCCAGATTACGAACCCAGGGAGTCTTAGCCGTGGGTGTCACCCCACCGCGTACCAACTCCCAGTCGTATGTATATAATAAACCGACCCTCAGCCAGGTGTAGTCCAAGCCAGAGGCTGGACTGCCATGTGCGTTCGAAGGATAGACGTTCCATGTGTCCTGCAGTTCGCATGGAATCACGCGTCTAGCTGCGTTCGTCTTCGTGATACGAGCCGAGTGATCCATCCCCCAGGGTCATTTCTCGGTTTTCTCATCGGATTTTCACCCGAATAAGAAGAGTCCACAAGCAACGGTTCAACAATAAAACAAGTGTTTCTCACAAAACAACAAACTCCGAGGAGAGAAATTAATCTCTCCTCCAATCCAAAGGACTACGGCGGATACTGCAGAGATTGCTGGTTCAATTGCGACTCGATCCGAGCGGGCCTTCGTCCTCAGCACGCAACAAGGGGGCCCCTCAACTCTGTCCCGCATACAACGGAGATTCGCAAAAGACCAACGCTCTTCGCAGCCGGTTCAATCGTATAGCGCGATCCACTCCTAGCAGGCCTCCTTCCTTTGGCGCACGACATGGGGGCCAATGAAATTCTTCCCGCGGCAACGGAGTTGCACACAACGACAAACACCCCGCTATCGCCTCCAGTTCGATCGTCAAGTGCGCTTCGATCCTAGCGGGCCTTCGTCCTCGACACGCAACAAGGGGGCCACTCAACTCCGTCCCGCATACAACGGAGATGCGCACGAGGTCAAACTTTCAGCAACTCACAGTCTGCTCAGCCGTGTAGCGAGATTTGCTCCTAGCGGGACTGGGTCCTCGGCGCGCAACGAGGGGGCCACTCAACTTTGTCCCGCAACAACGGAGATTCGCACAACAGCGAACGGTCTGCTTTTCGCAACCCTCTGGTTGTCTGGCAGCAAACAGCCAGTGTCCGACACGATACGCCTCCTAGCGGGCTTCCTTCCTTTGGCACGCAACAGGGGGGCCAGAGGGAATTCTACCCGCAGCAACGGAAGCAGCGCGTCGTCTACTAGCCAGTCGCGTCTCAGACGACACGCATCAGCAGAGTCCTTAGTCATGCGCTCTTCGGCCGGCGGGATTCGCTTCGGGCGCGCTACAAGGGGTAGCCCAGTGGAATCCCGCTACACAAAGATCGTGCTCTGACTTTGAACTCCGATTTAGCATGCCCTTTTCCCCGTCCGCGGAAGCCAGCAAGGCCGTAAAGCTTCGCCCGACATCCCGCGTCCGAGTACTCTCATCACAATGCGCACGGTTAGTGCAGCACTCGTTAATGATCCTTCCGCAGGTTCACCTACGGAAACCTTGTTACGACTTTTACTTCCTCTAAAGGATCAAGTTTGAACATCTTTCAATCAACACCGAAGCCATCCAGAGGACGGCCCGGCGGATCGTCCGAAGTTCTCACTAAATCATTCAATCGGTAGTAGCGACGGGCGGTGTGTACAAAGGGCAGGGACGTAATCGACGCAAGCTAATGACTTGCACCTACTAGGGATTCCTGGTTCATGGGGATCCTTGCAGTCCCCAATCCCAACCACGAAAGAGGTTCAGCGGTTACCCGGTCCTCTCGGACAGGGAAGACGCGCTGATTCTTTCAGTGTAGCGCGCGTGCGGCCCAGGACATCTAAGGGCATCACAGACCTGTTATTGCTCACTTTCATATGGCTAGACGCCACTTGTCCCTCTAAGAAGAGTAACGTACCCGAAGATACGTCATCTATTTAGCAGGCTAGAGTCTCGTTCGTTATCGGAATTAACCAGACAAATCGCTCCACCAACTAAGAACGGCCATGCACCACCACCCACCGAATCAAGAAAGAGCTCTCAATCTGTCAATCCTTCCAGTGTCCGGGCCTGGTGAGGTTTCCCGTGTTGAGTCAAATTAAGCCGCAGGCTCCACTCCTGGTGGTGCCCTTCCGTCAATTCCTTTAAGTTTCAGCTTTGCAACCATACTTCCCCCGGAACCCAAAAACTTTGGTTTCCCGGAAGCTGCCCGCAGAGTCATTGAAGTAACGTCTGCGGATCGCTGGTTGGCATCGTTTATGGTTAGAACTAGGGCGGTATCTGATCGCCTTCGAACCTCTAACTTTCGTTCTTGATTAATGAAAACATTCTTGGCAAATGCTTTCGCAGTTGTTCGTCTTGCGACGGTCCAAGAATTTCACCTCTAGCGTCGCAGTACGAATGCCCCCGTCTGTCTCTATTAACCATTACCTCAAGTCCAGAAAACCAACAAAATAAGACCGAGGTCCTATTCCATCATTCCATGCTGTGATATTCAGGCGCGGAGCACCTGCTTTAAGCACTCTAATTTGTTCAAAGTAAACGTACCGGCCACCCAGGACACTCGGTTAAGAGCACCCCGGACAGTCCGGTGGATTGTCCAATCAAGGCAGTGCACACCGCGAGGCGGCACCACCTGATCGCGACCGATATCCAACTACGAGCTTTTTAACCGCAGCAACTTTAATATACGCTATTGGAGCTGGAGTTACCGCGGCTGCTGGCACCAGACTTGCCCTCCAATAGGTCCTCGTTAAAGGATTTAAAGTGTACTCATTCCAATCACAGGGCCTCGGATGAGTCCTGCATCGTTATTTTTCGTCACTACCTCCCCGTGCCGGGAGTGGGTAATTTGCGCGCCTGCTGCCTTCCTTGGATGTGGTAGCCGTTTCTCAGGCTCCCTCTCCGGAATCGAACCCCGATTCCCCGTTACCCGTTGCAACCATGGTAGGCGCATAACCTACCATCGACAGTTGATAAGGCAGACATTTGAAAGATGCGTCGCCGGTGCTAGACCATGCGATCGGCACAAAGTTATTCAGAGTCACCAAGATACGGACCGAAGTCCGATTGGTCTTGATCTAATAAAAGCACCCCTTCCGTAAGGTCGGGGCTATTGTGCATGTATTAGCTCTAGAATTACCACAGTTATCCAAGTAGGATAGTACGATCTAAGGAACCATAACTGATTTATTGAGCCATTCGCGGTTTCGCTGCATAACAGCTTGTACTTAGACATGCATGGCTTAATCTTTGAGACAAGCATATGCTACTGGCAGGATCAACCAGGTAACTGCTGTGAACCTCGCCGAAGCGAGGACACTCAGTTCGAGACGGTCCCACTGGACCCGTCTCTTCTCACTCAACATACGAGAAGCGTCTTGAAAAAGACACTCTCCGTTTCGCATCGACAATGGGCCAGTTCTCTCGCACATACCGTCCACCCGACGGATTCGTCAATTTCGTGCTGCTTCCTCGTTCCACTTCCAGTCATACACGTTTCCTTTGCCTGCAGATCATCGATATACGATAATGCAGATATTGCCGTGACAACAATTTCCTTCGAGTCGGAACCTGCAACAAAGCACAAAAAGTGCTCCGAGAATCGTCCGTCTCTAAGGCAGATGGCACAGCCTGCTCAACACCAAATTTCTACTAAACGGAGCCTGCAACAGAACTCACAAAGCTTTCCCAGCTACCGCGTGTTTGCACAACCCTTGTGCTACTCTGCGGTGACCAAGTCAGTCCTCGTTCGCTCCGAGAATCGTCCGTCTTTCGGTCCTCGATGCCTCACACCAGTACCTTCCTTCAAAATGGAACCTGCAGCAGAGTGCCAGAAACGCTGCTAGTCATCTCACTCCGGCCTTCCAACCGAGGCACAAACCTATATGTTCAAGCGCTCCGAGAATCGTCCGTCTCTCCGGCTTTAGGACCGAATGCTAGGCTTAAAATCCTACTAGAAGAAGCTTACTACAGAGCTCATGAGAAGTGGTCATCACAGCCTTTAAAAAGGCGTGTCCCCTGCAATCTCATTCGCTCCGAGAATAGTCCGTCTTTCGGATTCCGTCGCCTTACACCCAGCACCTGCCTTCGAAACGAAACCTGCAACAGAACGCCAGAAACGCTACAAGCCATCTCACCCCAGCCTTTCAACCGACGCACAAACTAGCATGTTCACACACTCCGTGAACGCCCATCTCTCCGGCTTCAGGACCGAATGCTCGGCGTAAAATCCTACTAGACTGAGCTTGCTACCGAACTCATGAGAAGTGGTCATCACAGCCTTTAAAAAGGCGTGTCCCCTGCAATCTCATTCGCTCCGAGAATAGTCCGTCTTTCGGATTCCGTCACCTCACACCCAGTACCTTTCCTTCAAAACGGAACCTGCAACAGAACGCCAGAAACGCTGCAAGTCGTCTCACCCCGGCCTTTCAACCGAGGCACAAACCTGCATGTTCACACGCTCCGAGAACCGTCCGTCTCTCAGGCTGTAGCACCCTTCATCTTCGTCAAACCCTACTGAGCTCGCTTATCACGAAAGCTCCCGAGACGCCACCAGTCTCCACAGCCTCGAAAGGCGTGCCCCCGGTATCCTCGCTCGCTCCGTGATCCGCCCGCCTCTCGGCTCTGACTCCGACTACTAGGTACTACATATATGTTTCGGAAGCCTCCGGTGACTGCGACATGGCACAACTACCGATACTTGTGGACTTAGAAAAATCGCGATGGGTGTGAAATGAAAAGTGGAATAAAAGGGAGGGGGGAATGAAAATAGGAAAGGGAAATGATATGGTATAATAGAGGAACAATAATTACATCTTTTGTGCATGTTTTAAAAGCATTTCTAACAAGTTAAAAAACACGATTTCTTCCGAAATGAACCGAATCAGGCCTAAAGTGATTGGAGATGATTCTAACTGAATAAAACTGAACATTTTATTAATAAAACTTTTCTATTTTTTCACTTTTTCGTCACTTTTCGTTCGATACTTTTAAGGATTTGAAGGCGGACATGTCGCATACGGCTGGTACTAGACTTGCAGGATTCAAATAATTATCGGAAAAAAAGATTTAGAAACGTGAAAAACAAGATACAGGATAGAAATAAAACATCGGGAAAGGTAAATTAATTAATGTTTCATTACGACGCACAACTTTTGTTTGAAAAACTAAAAAAAAAAATCTCGGCAGGTGAAAAACAATACCTAGGATAGAAAAAAAACATCGGAATTGATAAATTAATAAACGCTGCATTCCCCGGCAATAAGTTATACCAAAAAACCCAAAGTTTTCGACTGTTTTAGCTTAAACGATGATGATAAAGTACTTCAAAAGATCGAAAACTAGCGTCAAAAAGTTTCGGATCATGTCCTGCAATATAAATAAAGCAGTCTCATAACTTTTAAACCTATTTTTCACCTTTCTATTGCTTATTTTAACCGTAACTTCTTTGATTTTGAAACTTTCCATTGTTCACAACAGAAAACAAAATGGCGTCTGTCTGCCGGTAATTGTGCGCCCCACGTGTTCCCGATATTTGTTGAATCTTTGTCCGCCTTTTCGCTTCATTTCCTTAAGCCCATAACTATCCCGTCTTTTCTATTATCGGAAGATCTCCACAATTTCAATTTCTTCCTTATTTTGCCGTTTCCTAGTTGATTCCGTCTGCAACCCACTTAATTCAAGATTCTTCCGTTGCTAACAAAGGAAACAAAATGGCGGCTGTTAAATAGCCCTTTATTAGAATCTGAACAATATTCAATATTATCGTGATGACTCTGCATGAATTTCCTTTTATTTGAGCTCTCTTGCCTTCTTAGCACGTTTTAAGAATCCACAATAACTTTTCGTATTCGCGAAAGCAGTTTCCTTTTATATTATTCAATTTTTGATAAATCATCTATTCGTCCGACCGCGATTCTTCCTTTCGCCAACGGCCATACCACGTTGAAAGTACCCAGTCTCGTCAGATCCTGGAATGTCACACAACGTCGGGCCCGGTCAGTACTTAGATGGGTGACCGCTTGGGAACACCGGGTGCTGTTGGCTTTTTGCAATTTTGCTAAGTCCAAAAGTTGGTTAAAAATTAAAAAGTGCAGCGATGAGGTCTCTGACCCAAATTAGGTCGGGCGCCGCAATAAAAAAAAATTTTGGTCCGGAGACCTCGATCACCTTCGAAAAGACGTGGCGGACGCAGCGTGAAATCGGATCTCAAAGCGCTTTGAACTTGACGGGTCGGACGCAGCGTGAAATCGGATATCAAAGCGCTTTGAACTTGACGGGTCGGACACAGCGTGAAATGAGATCTCAAAGCGCTTTGAAGATTGAAGTTGACGTGGAGGACGCAGCGTGAAAAATATTTCGGACGTGATCCCTGTTCGAGTGAAATTTGCTAAGTCCAAAAGTTGGTTAAAAATTAAAAAGTGCAGCGATGAGGTCTCTGACCCAAATTAGGTCGGGCGCCGCTTTAAAAAAATATTTGGTCCGGGGAGCTTCGCCTTCGATTTCACGCTGCGGACCCCGTTGGAAAAAAACTTGGACGGCTGGATCCCAGCTCGAGTGAAATTTGCTAAGTCCAAAAATTCGGTTAAAACTCGAAAAGTGCAACGATGAGGTCTCTGATCCAAATTAGGTCGGGCGCCGCATTAAAAAAAAATTTTGTCCGGAGACCTCGGTCGCCTTCGAAAAGACGTGGCGGACGCAGCGTGAAATCGGAACTCAAAGCGCTTTGAACTTGACGGGTCGGGCGCAGCGTGAAATGAGATCTCAAAGCGCTTTGAAGTTTGAAGTTGCCGTGGAGGACGCAGCGTGAAAAATATTTCGGACGTGATCCCTGTTCGAGTGAAATTTGCTAAGTCCAAAAGTTGGTTAAAAATTAAAAAGTGCAGCGATGAGGTCTCTGACCCAAATTAGGTCGGGCGCCGCTTTAAAAAAATATTTTGTCCGGAGACCTCGGTCGCCTTCGAAAAGACGTGGCGGACGCAGCGTGAAATCGGAACTCAAAGCGCTTTGAACTTGACGGGTCGGGCGCATCGTGAAATGAGATCTCAAAGCGCTTTGAAGTTTGAAGATGCCGTGGAGGACGCAGCGTGAAAAATATTTCGGACGTGATCCCTGTTCGAGTGAAATTTGCTAAGTCCAAAAGTTGGATAAAAATTAAAAAGTGCAGCGATGAGGTCTCTGACACAAATAAGGTCGGGCGCCGCAATAAAAAAAAAAATGGTCTTTTTGCAGGTAGGATCCTGGTTCGTTGATTGATATTATGACAAAGTCCAACTTGGAGTCAGGATCCGAGTTTGTTGACTGAAATTTGACTAAGTCCAACTTGGAGTCAGGATCCGAGTTCGTTGACTGAAATTTGACTAAGTC
>JAUPMV010000155.1:27500-37500 GCA_030848855.1 Branchinecta sandiegonensis
CACCAGTCCTAAGGGCCTGACACCCGCTTTGGGCAATCGAGCCACATTCATGAGGACTTTAGACTTGGTGAACGAGGGTTCAAGGAGCTCCTAAACACCGCATCGGCCGAGCCGCGGCCGTGAGGCTACGACCGGCCCTTGGTGCTGGGCTCTTCCCTCTTCGCTCGCCGCTACTAGGGGAATCCTTGTTAGTTTCTTTTCCTCCGCTGACTAATATGCTTAAGTCAAGCGGGTCGCCTCACCTGAGCTGAGGTCAGAGAATAGGTTTGGTTGAGGTCTCACGACTGAGAACACTCGCCAGCAACGATAAGTTCCATCGAGCATCGACGCTCACCCGTATATAGACAGTTCCAGCGTATCGGGACCATCGTCCACAAGACTCGCCGCGACCGGTATCGTACGTTTATGTGCCCATTCTTTTCGTCTCACTTTATCTCTCACTGCCATGGTCCGACTTGCCCTCTTGTCTTCCACACCTCACTAGTGACAACGAAACGAATTATTCAAAGCACATCCCGGCTACCGCGTATTTTCGCGCCACGTGCGCTACTCTGCGGTGACCAGGCGTACGCCCCAGCGGCAAATCTCACGAACGACGTTCCCCAGCTAGTCTGCGAACAGGTGCCGGATCTCGTCGGACATTGCCATACATTTAAGAAGGTTGCCCTGAACGGCAGCGAGGCCATCGGGAATCCTCCCAGATTACGAACCCAGGGAGTCTTAGCCGTGGGTGTCACCCCACCGCGTACCAACTCCCAGTCGTATGTATATAATAAACCGACCCTCAGCCAGGTGTAGTCCAAGCCAGAGGCTGGACTGCCATGTGCGTTCGAAGGATAGACGTTCCATGTGTCCTGCAGTTCGCATGGAATCACGCGTCTAGCTGCGTTCGTCTTCGTGATACGAGCCGAGTGATCCATCCCCCAGGGTCATTTCTCGGTTTTCTCATCGGATTTTCACCCGAATAAGAAGAGTCCACAAGCAACGGTTCAACAATAAAACAAGTGTTTCTCACAAAACAACAAACTCCGAGGAGAGAAATTAATCTCTCCTCCAATCCAAAGGACTACGGCGGATACTGCAGAGATTGCTGGTTCAATTGCGACTCGATCCGAGCGGGCCTTCGTCCTCAGCACGCAACAAGGGGGCCCCTCAACTCTGTCCCGCATACAACGGAGATTCGCAAAAGACCAACGCTCTTCGCAGCCGGTTCAATCGTATAGCGCGATCCACTCCTAGCAGGCCTCCTTCCTTTGGCGCACGACATGGGGGCCAATGAAATTCTTCCCGCGGCAACGGAGTTGCACACAACGACAAACACCCCGCTATCGCCTCCAGTTCGATCGTCAAGTGCGCTTCGATCCTAGCGGGCCTTCGTCCTCGACACGCAACAAGGGGGCCACTCAACTCCGTCCCGCATACAACGGAGATGCGCACGAGGTCAAACTTTCAGCAACTCACAGTCTGCTCAGCCGTGTAGCGAGATTTGCTCCTAGCGGGACTGGGTCCTCGGCGCGCAACGAGGGGGCCACTCAACTTTGTCCCGCAACAACGGAGATTCGCACAACAGCGAACGGTCTGCTTTTCGCAACCCTCTGGTTGTCTGGCAGCAAACAGCCAGTGTCCGACACGATACGCCTCCTAGCGGGCTTCCTTCCTTTGGCACGCAACAGGGGGGCCAGAGGGAATTCTACCCGCAGCAACGGAAGCAGCGCGTCGTCTACTAGCCAGTCGCGTCTCAGACGACACGCATCAGCAGAGTCCTTAGTCATGCGCTCTTCGGCCGGCGGGATTCGCTTCGGGCGCGCTACAAGGGGTAGCCCAGTGGAATCCCGCTACACAAAGATCGTGCTCTGACTTTGAACTCCGATTTAGCATGCCCTTTTCCCCGTCCGCGGAAGCCAGCAAGGCCGTAAAGCTTCGCCCGACATCCCGCGTCCGAGTACTCTCATCACAATGCGCACGGTTAGTGCAGCACTCGTTAATGATCCTTCCGCAGGTTCACCTACGGAAACCTTGTTACGACTTTTACTTCCTCTAAAGGATCAAGTTTGAACATCTTTCAATCAACACCGAAGCCATCCAGAGGACGGCCCGGCGGATCGTCCGAAGTTCTCACTAAATCATTCAATCGGTAGTAGCGACGGGCGGTGTGTACAAAGGGCAGGGACGTAATCGACGCAAGCTAATGACTTGCACCTACTAGGGATTCCTGGTTCATGGGGATCCTTGCAGTCCCCAATCCCAACCACGAAAGAGGTTCAGCGGTTACCCGGTCCTCTCGGACAGGGAAGACGCGCTGATTCTTTCAGTGTAGCGCGCGTGCGGCCCAGGACATCTAAGGGCATCACAGACCTGTTATTGCTCACTTTCATATGGCTAGACGCCACTTGTCCCTCTAAGAAGAGTAACGTACCCGAAGATACGTCATCTATTTAGCAGGCTAGAGTCTCGTTCGTTATCGGAATTAACCAGACAAATCGCTCCACCAACTAAGAACGGCCATGCACCACCACCCACCGAATCAAGAAAGAGCTCTCAATCTGTCAATCCTTCCAGTGTCCGGGCCTGGTGAGGTTTCCCGTGTTGAGTCAAATTAAGCCGCAGGCTCCACTCCTGGTGGTGCCCTTCCGTCAATTCCTTTAAGTTTCAGCTTTGCAACCATACTTCCCCCGGAACCCAAAAACTTTGGTTTCCCGGAAGCTGCCCGCAGAGTCATTGAAGTAACGTCTGCGGATCGCTGGTTGGCATCGTTTATGGTTAGAACTAGGGCGGTATCTGATCGCCTTCGAACCTCTAACTTTCGTTCTTGATTAATGAAAACATTCTTGGCAAATGCTTTCGCAGTTGTTCGTCTTGCGACGGTCCAAGAATTTCACCTCTAGCGTCGCAGTACGAATGCCCCCGTCTGTCTCTATTAACCATTACCTCAAGTCCAGAAAACCAACAAAATAAGACCGAGGTCCTATTCCATCATTCCATGCTGTGATATTCAGGCGCGGAGCACCTGCTTTAAGCACTCTAATTTGTTCAAAGTAAACGTACCGGCCACCCAGGACACTCGGTTAAGAGCACCCCGGACAGTCCGGTGGATTGTCCAATCAAGGCAGTGCACACCGCGAGGCGGCACCACCTGATCGCGACCGATATCCAACTACGAGCTTTTTAACCGCAGCAACTTTAATATACGCTATTGGAGCTGGAGTTACCGCGGCTGCTGGCACCAGACTTGCCCTCCAATAGGTCCTCGTTAAAGGATTTAAAGTGTACTCATTCCAATCACAGGGCCTCGGATGAGTCCTGCATCGTTATTTTTCGTCACTACCTCCCCGTGCCGGGAGTGGGTAATTTGCGCGCCTGCTGCCTTCCTTGGATGTGGTAGCCGTTTCTCAGGCTCCCTCTCCGGAATCGAACCCCGATTCCCCGTTACCCGTTGCAACCATGGTAGGCGCATAACCTACCATCGACAGTTGATAAGGCAGACATTTGAAAGATGCGTCGCCGGTGCTAGACCATGCGATCGGCACAAAGTTATTCAGAGTCACCAAGATACGGACCGAAGTCCGATTGGTCTTGATCTAATAAAAGCACCCCTTCCGTAAGGTCGGGGCTATTGTGCATGTATTAGCTCTAGAATTACCACAGTTATCCAAGTAGGATAGTACGATCTAAGGAACCATAACTGATTTATTGAGCCATTCGCGGTTTCGCTGCATAACAGCTTGTACTTAGACATGCATGGCTTAATCTTTGAGACAAGCATATGCTACTGGCAGGATCAACCAGGTAACTGCTGTGAACCTCGCCGAAGCGAGGACACTCAGTTCGAGACGGTCCCACTGGACCCGTCTCTTCTCACTCAACATACGAGAAGCGTCTTGAAAAAGACACTCTCCGTTTCGCATCGACAATGGGCCAGTTCTCTCGCACATACCGTCCACCCGACGGATTCGTCAATTTCGTGCTGCTTCCTCGTTCCACTTCCAGTCATACACGTTTCCTTTGCCTGCAGATCATCGATATACGATAATGCAGATATTGCCGTGACAACAATTTCCTTCGAGTCGGAACCTGCAACAAAGCACAAAAAGTGCTCCGAGAATCGTCCGTCTCTAAGGCAGATGGCACAGCCTGCTCAACACCAAATTTCTACTAAACGGAGCCTGCAACAGAACTCACAAAGCTTTCCCAGCTACCGCGTGTTTGCACAACCCTTGTGCTACTCTGCGGTGACCAAGTCAGTCCTCGTTCGCTCCGAGAATCGTCCGTCTTTCGGTCCTCGATGCCTCACACCAGTACCTTCCTTCAAAATGGAACCTGCAGCAGAGTGCCAGAAACGCTGCTAGTCATCTCACTCCGGCCTTCCAACCGAGGCACAAACCTATATGTTCAAGCGCTCCGAGAATCGTCCGTCTCTCCGGCTTTAGGACCGAATGCTAGGCTTAAAATCCTACTAGAAGAAGCTTACTACAGAGCTCATGAGAAGTGGTCATCACAGCCTTTAAAAAGGCGTGTCCCCTGCAATCTCATTCGCTCCGAGAATAGTCCGTCTTTCGGATTCCGTCGCCTTACACCCAGCACCTGCCTTCGAAACGAAACCTGCAACAGAACGCCAGAAACGCTACAAGCCATCTCACCCCAGCCTTTCAACCGACGCACAAACTAGCATGTTCACACACTCCGTGAACGCCCATCTCTCCGGCTTCAGGACCGAATGCTCGGCGTAAAATCCTACTAGACTGAGCTTGCTACCGAACTCATGAGAAGTGGTCATCACAGCCTTTAAAAAGGCGTGTCCCCTGCAATCTCATTCGCTCCGAGAATAGTCCGTCTTTCGGATTCCGTCACCTCACACCCAGTACCTTTCCTTCAAAACGGAACCTGCAACAGAACGCCAGAAACGCTGCAAGTCGTCTCACCCCGGCCTTTCAACCGAGGCACAAACCTGCATGTTCACACGCTCCGAGAACCGTCCGTCTCTCAGGCTGTAGCACCCTTCATCTTCGTCAAACCCTACTGAGCTCGCTTATCACGAAAGCTCCCGAGACGCCACCAGTCTCCACAGCCTCGAAAGGCGTGCCCCCGGTATCCTCGCTCGCTCCGTGATCCGCCCGCCTCTCGGCTCTGACTCCGACTACTAGGTACTACATATATGTTTCGGAAGCCTCCGGTGACTGCGACATGGCACAACTACCGATACTTGTGGACTTAGAAAAATCGCGATGGGTGTGAAATGAAAAGTGGAATAAAAGGGAGGGGGGAATGAAAATAGGAAAGGGAAATGATATGGTATAATAGAGGAACAATAATTACATCTTTTGTGCATGTTTTAAAAGCATTTCTAACAAGTTAAAAAACACGATTTCTTCCGAAATGAACCGAATCAGGCCTAAAGTGATTGGAGATGATTCTAACTGAATAAAACTGAACATTTTATTAATAAAACTTTTCTATTTTTTCACTTTTTCGTCACTTTTCGTTCGATACTTTTAAGGATTTGAAGGCGGACATGTCGCATACGGCTGGTACTAGACTTGCAGGATTCAAATAATTATCGGAAAAAAAGATTTAGAAACGTGAAAAACAAGATACAGGATAGAAATAAAACATCGGGAAAGGTAAATTAATTAATGTTTCATTACGACGCACAACTTTTGTTTGAAAAACTAAAAAAAAAAATCTCGGCAGGTGAAAAACAATACCTAGGATAGAAAAAAAACATCGGAATTGATAAATTAATAAACGCTGCATTCCCCGGCAATAAGTTATACCAAAAAACCCAAAGTTTTCGACTGTTTTAGCTTAAACGATGATGATAAAGTACTTCAAAAGATCGAAAACTAGCGTCAAAAAGTTTCGGATCATGTCCTGCAATATAAATAAAGCAGTCTCATAACTTTTAAACCTATTTTTCACCTTTCTATTGCTTATTTTAACCGTAACTTCTTTGATTTTGAAACTTTCCATTGTTCACAACAGAAAACAAAATGGCGTCTGTCTGCCGGTAATTGTGCGCCCCACGTGTTCCCGATATTTGTTGAATCTTTGTCCGCCTTTTCGCTTCATTTCCTTAAGCCCATAACTATCCCGTCTTTTCTATTATCGGAAGATCTCCACAATTTCAATTTCTTCCTTATTTTGCCGTTTCCTAGTTGATTCCGTCTGCAACCCACTTAATTCAAGATTCTTCCGTTGCTAACAAAGGAAACAAAATGGCGGCTGTTAAATAGCCCTTTATTAGAATCTGAACAATATTCAATATTATCGTGATGACTCTGCATGAATTTCCTTTTATTTGAGCTCTCTTGCCTTCTTAGCACGTTTTAAGAATCCACAATAACTTTTCGTATTCGCGAAAGCAGTTTCCTTTTATATTATTCAATTTTTGATAAATCATCTATTCGTCCGACCGCGATTCTTCCTTTCGCCAACGGCCATACCACGTTGAAAGTACCCAGTCTCGTCAGATCCTGGAATGTCACACAACGTCGGGCCCGGTCAGTACTTAGATGGGTGACCGCTTGGGAACACCGGGTGCTGTTGGCTTTTTGCAATTTTGCTAAGTCCAAAAGTTGGTTAAAAATTAAAAAGTGCAGCGATGAGGTCTCTGACCCAAATTAGGTCGGGCGCCGCAATAAAAAAAAATTTTGGTCCGGAGACCTCGATCACCTTCGAAAAGACGTGGCGGACGCAGCGTGAAATCGGATCTCAAAGCGCTTTGAACTTGACGGGTCGGACGCAGCGTGAAATCGGATATCAAAGCGCTTTGAACTTGACGGGTCGGACACAGCGTGAAATGAGATCTCAAAGCGCTTTGAAGATTGAAGTTGACGTGGAGGACGCAGCGTGAAAAATATTTCGGACGTGATCCCTGTTCGAGTGAAATTTGCTAAGTCCAAAAGTTGGTTAAAAATTAAAAAGTGCAGCGATGAGGTCTCTGACCCAAATTAGGTCGGGCGCCGCTTTAAAAAAATATTTGGTCCGGGGAGCTTCGCCTTCGATTTCACGCTGCGGACCCCGTTGGAAAAAAACTTGGACGGCTGGATCCCAGCTCGAGTGAAATTTGCTAAGTCCAAAAATTCGGTTAAAACTCGAAAAGTGCAACGATGAGGTCTCTGATCCAAATTAGGTCGGGCGCCGCATTAAAAAAAAATTTTGTCCGGAGACCTCGGTCGCCTTCGAAAAGACGTGGCGGACGCAGCGTGAAATCGGAACTCAAAGCGCTTTGAACTTGACGGGTCGGGCGCAGCGTGAAATGAGATCTCAAAGCGCTTTGAAGTTTGAAGTTGCCGTGGAGGACGCAGCGTGAAAAATATTTCGGACGTGATCCCTGTTCGAGTGAAATTTGCTAAGTCCAAAAGTTGGTTAAAAATTAAAAAGTGCAGCGATGAGGTCTCTGACCCAAATTAGGTCGGGCGCCGCTTTAAAAAAATATTTTGTCCGGAGACCTCGGTCGCCTTCGAAAAGACGTGGCGGACGCAGCGTGAAATCGGAACTCAAAGCGCTTTGAACTTGACGGGTCGGGCGCATCGTGAAATGAGATCTCAAAGCGCTTTGAAGTTTGAAGATGCCGTGGAGGACGCAGCGTGAAAAATATTTCGGACGTGATCCCTGTTCGAGTGAAATTTGCTAAGTCCAAAAGTTGGATAAAAATTAAAAAGTGCAGCGATGAGGTCTCTGACACAAATAAGGTCGGGCGCCGCAATAAAAAAAAAAATGGTCTTTTTGCAGGTAGGATCCTGGTTCGTTGATTGATATTATGACAAAGTCCAACTTGGAGTCAGGATCCGAGTTTGTTGACTGAAATTTGACTAAGTCCAACTTGGAGTCAGGATCCGAGTTCGTTGACTGAAATTTGACTAAGTCCAACTTGGAGTCAGGATCCGAGTTCGTTGACTGAAATTTGACTAAGTCCAACTTGGAGTCAGGATCCGAGTTCGTTGACTGAAATTTGACTAAGTCCAACTTGGAGTCAGGATCCGAGTTCGTTGACTGAAATTTGACTAAGTCCAACTTGGAGTCAGGATCCGAGTTCGTTGACTGAAATTTGACTAAGTCCAACTTGGAGTCAGGATCCGAGTTCGTTGACTGAAATTTGACTAAGTCCAACTTGGAGTCAGGATCCGAGTTCGTTGACTGAAATTTGACTAAGTCCAACTTGGAGTCAGGATCCGAGTTCGTTGACTGAAATTTGACTAAGTCCAACTTGGAGTCAGGATCCGAGTTCGTTGACTGAAATTTGACTAAGTCCAACTTGGAGTCAGGATCCGAGTTCGTTGACTGAAATTTGACTAAGTCCAACTTGGAGTCAGGATCCGAGTTCGTTGACTGAAATTTGACTAAGTCCAACTTGGAGTCAGGATCCGAGTTCGTTGACTGAAATTTGACTAAGTCCAACTTGGAGTCAGGATCCGAGTTCGTTGACTGAAATTTGACTAAGTCCAACTTGGAGTCAGGATCCGAGTTCGTTGACTGAAATTTGACTAAGTCCAACTTGGAGTCAGGATCCGAGTTCGTTGACTGAAATTTGACTAAGTCCAACTTGGAGTCAGGATCCGAGTTCGTTGACTGAAATTTGACTAAGTCCAACTTGGAGTCAGGATCCGAGTTCGTTGACTGAAATTTGACTAAGTCCAACTTGGAGTCAGGATCCGAGTTCGTTGACTGAAATTTGACTAAGTCCAACTTGGAGTCAGGATCCGAGTTCGTTGACTGAAATTTGACTAAGTCCAACTTGGAGTCAGGATCCGAGTTCGTTGACTGAAATTTGACTAAGTCCAACTTGGAGTCAGGATCCGAGTTCGTTGACTGAAATTTGACTAAGTCCAACTTGGAGTCAGGATCCGAGTTCGTTGACTGAAATTTGACTAAGTCCAACTTGGAGTCAGGATCCGAGTTCGTTGACTGAAATTTGACTAAGTCCAACTTGGAGTCAGGATCCGAGTTCGTTGACTGAAATTTGACTAAGTCCAACTTGGAGTCAGGATCCGAGTTCGTTGACTGAAATTTGACTAAGTCCAACTTGGAGTCAGGATCCGAGTTCGTTGACTGAAATTTGACTAAGTCCAACTTGGAGTCAGGATCCGAGTTCGTTGACTGAAATTTGACTAAGTCCAACTTGGAGTCAGGATCCGAGTTCGTTGACTGAAATTTGACTAAGTCCAACTTGGAGTCAGGATCCGAGTTCGTTGACTGAAATTTGACTAAGTCCAACTTGGAGTCAGGATCCGAGTTCGTTGACTGAAATTTGACTAAGTCCAACTTGGAGTCAGGATCCGAGTTCGTTGACTGAAATTTGACTAAGTCCAACTTGGAGTCAGGATCCGAGTTCGTTGACTGAAATTTGACTAAGTCCAACTTGGAGTCAGGATCCGAGTTCGTTGACTGAAATTTGACTAAGTCCAACTTGGAGTCAGGATCCGAGTTCGTTGACTGAAATTTGACTAAGTCCAACTTGGAGTCAGGATCCGAGTTCGTTGACTGAAATTTGACTAAGTCCAACTTGGAGTCAGGATCCGAGTTCGTTGACTGAAATTTGACTAAGTCCAACTTGGAGTCAGGATCCGAGTTCGTTGACTGAAATTTGACTAAGTCCAACTTGGAGTCAGGATCCGAGTTCGTTGACTGAAATTTGACTAAGTCCAACTTGGAGTCAGGATCCGAGTTCGTTGACTGAAATTTGACTAAGTCCAACTTGGAGTCAGGATCCGAGTTCGTTGACTGAAATTTGACTAAGTCCAACTTGGAGTCAGGATCCGAGTTCGTTGACTGAAATTTGACTAAGTCCAACTTGGAGTCAGGATCCGAGTTCGTTGACTGAAATTTGACTAAGTCCAACTTGGAGTCAGGATCCGAGTTCGTTGACTGAAATTTGACTAAGTCCAACTTGGAGTCAGGATCCGAGTTCGTTGACTGAAATTTGACTAAGTCCAACTTGGAGTCAGGATCCGAGTTCGTTGACTGAAATTTGACTAAGTCCAACTTGGAGTCAGGATCCGAG
>JAUPMV010000155.1:42500-47500 GCA_030848855.1 Branchinecta sandiegonensis
TTCCCCAGCTAGTCTGCGAACAGGTGCCGGATCTCGTCGGACATTGCCATACATTTAAGAAGGTTGCCCTGAACGGCAGCGAGGCCATCGGGAATCCTCCCAGATTACGAACCCAGGGAGTCTTAGCCGTGGGTGTCACCCCACCGCGTACCAACTCCCAGTCGTATGTATATAATAAACCGACCCTCAGCCAGGTGTAGTCCAAGCCAGAGGCTGGACTGCCATGTGCGTTCGAAGGATAGACGTTCCATGTGTCCTGCAGTTCGCATGGAATCACGCGTCTAGCTGCGTTCGTCTTCGTGATACGAGCCGAGTGATCCATCCCCCAGGGTCATTTCTCGGTTTTCTCATCGGATTTTCACCCGAATAAGAAGAGTCCACAAGCAACGGTTCAACAATAAAACAAGTGTTTCTCACAAAACAACAAACTCCGAGGAGAGAAATTAATCTCTCCTCCAATCCAAAGGACTACGGCGGATACTGCAGAGATTGCTGGTTCAATTGCGACTCGATCCGAGCGGGCCTTCGTCCTCAGCACGCAACAAGGGGGCCCCTCAACTCTGTCCCGCATACAACGGAGATTCGCAAAAGACCAACGCTCTTCGCAGCCGGTTCAATCGTATAGCGCGATCCACTCCTAGCAGGCCTCCTTCCTTTGGCGCACGACATGGGGGCCAATGAAATTCTTCCCGCGGCAACGGAGTTGCACACAACGACAAACACCCCGCTATCGCCTCCAGTTCGATCGTCAAGTGCGCTTCGATCCTAGCGGGCCTTCGTCCTCGACACGCAACAAGGGGGCCACTCAACTCCGTCCCGCATACAACGGAGATGCGCACGAGGTCAAACTTTCAGCAACTCACAGTCTGCTCAGCCGTGTAGCGAGATTTGCTCCTAGCGGGACTGGGTCCTCGGCGCGCAACGAGGGGGCCACTCAACTTTGTCCCGCAACAACGGAGATTCGCACAACAGCGAACGGTCTGCTTTTCGCAACCCTCTGGTTGTCTGGCAGCAAACAGCCAGTGTCCGACACGATACGCCTCCTAGCGGGCTTCCTTCCTTTGGCACGCAACAGGGGGGCCAGAGGGAATTCTACCCGCAGCAACGGAAGCAGCGCGTCGTCTACTAGCCAGTCGCGTCTCAGACGACACGCATCAGCAGAGTCCTTAGTCATGCGCTCTTCGGCCGGCGGGATTCGCTTCGGGCGCGCTACAAGGGGTAGCCCAGTGGAATCCCGCTACACAAAGATCGTGCTCTGACTTTGAACTCCGATTTAGCATGCCCTTTTCCCCGTCCGCGGAAGCCAGCAAGGCCGTAAAGCTTCGCCCGACATCCCGCGTCCGAGTACTCTCATCACAATGCGCACGGTTAGTGCAGCACTCGTTAATGATCCTTCCGCAGGTTCACCTACGGAAACCTTGTTACGACTTTTACTTCCTCTAAAGGATCAAGTTTGAACATCTTTCAATCAACACCGAAGCCATCCAGAGGACGGCCCGGCGGATCGTCCGAAGTTCTCACTAAATCATTCAATCGGTAGTAGCGACGGGCGGTGTGTACAAAGGGCAGGGACGTAATCGACGCAAGCTAATGACTTGCACCTACTAGGGATTCCTGGTTCATGGGGATCCTTGCAGTCCCCAATCCCAACCACGAAAGAGGTTCAGCGGTTACCCGGTCCTCTCGGACAGGGAAGACGCGCTGATTCTTTCAGTGTAGCGCGCGTGCGGCCCAGGACATCTAAGGGCATCACAGACCTGTTATTGCTCACTTTCATATGGCTAGACGCCACTTGTCCCTCTAAGAAGAGTAACGTACCCGAAGATACGTCATCTATTTAGCAGGCTAGAGTCTCGTTCGTTATCGGAATTAACCAGACAAATCGCTCCACCAACTAAGAACGGCCATGCACCACCACCCACCGAATCAAGAAAGAGCTCTCAATCTGTCAATCCTTCCAGTGTCCGGGCCTGGTGAGGTTTCCCGTGTTGAGTCAAATTAAGCCGCAGGCTCCACTCCTGGTGGTGCCCTTCCGTCAATTCCTTTAAGTTTCAGCTTTGCAACCATACTTCCCCCGGAACCCAAAAACTTTGGTTTCCCGGAAGCTGCCCGCAGAGTCATTGAAGTAACGTCTGCGGATCGCTGGTTGGCATCGTTTATGGTTAGAACTAGGGCGGTATCTGATCGCCTTCGAACCTCTAACTTTCGTTCTTGATTAATGAAAACATTCTTGGCAAATGCTTTCGCAGTTGTTCGTCTTGCGACGGTCCAAGAATTTCACCTCTAGCGTCGCAGTACGAATGCCCCCGTCTGTCTCTATTAACCATTACCTCAAGTCCAGAAAACCAACAAAATAAGACCGAGGTCCTATTCCATCATTCCATGCTGTGATATTCAGGCGCGGAGCACCTGCTTTAAGCACTCTAATTTGTTCAAAGTAAACGTACCGGCCACCCAGGACACTCGGTTAAGAGCACCCCGGACAGTCCGGTGGATTGTCCAATCAAGGCAGTGCACACCGCGAGGCGGCACCACCTGATCGCGACCGATATCCAACTACGAGCTTTTTAACCGCAGCAACTTTAATATACGCTATTGGAGCTGGAGTTACCGCGGCTGCTGGCACCAGACTTGCCCTCCAATAGGTCCTCGTTAAAGGATTTAAAGTGTACTCATTCCAATCACAGGGCCTCGGATGAGTCCTGCATCGTTATTTTTCGTCACTACCTCCCCGTGCCGGGAGTGGGTAATTTGCGCGCCTGCTGCCTTCCTTGGATGTGGTAGCCGTTTCTCAGGCTCCCTCTCCGGAATCGAACCCCGATTCCCCGTTACCCGTTGCAACCATGGTAGGCGCATAACCTACCATCGACAGTTGATAAGGCAGACATTTGAAAGATGCGTCGCCGGTGCTAGACCATGCGATCGGCACAAAGTTATTCAGAGTCACCAAGATACGGACCGAAGTCCGATTGGTCTTGATCTAATAAAAGCACCCCTTCCGTAAGGTCGGGGCTATTGTGCATGTATTAGCTCTAGAATTACCACAGTTATCCAAGTAGGATAGTACGATCTAAGGAACCATAACTGATTTATTGAGCCATTCGCGGTTTCGCTGCATAACAGCTTGTACTTAGACATGCATGGCTTAATCTTTGAGACAAGCATATGCTACTGGCAGGATCAACCAGGTAACTGCTGTGAACCTCGCCGAAGCGAGGACACTCAGTTCGAGACGGTCCCACTGGACCCGTCTCTTCTCACTCAACATACGAGAAGCGTCTTGAAAAAGACACTCTCCGTTTCGCATCGACAATGGGCCAGTTCTCTCGCACATACCGTCCACCCGACGGATTCGTCAATTTCGTGCTGCTTCCTCGTTCCACTTCCAGTCATACACGTTTCCTTTGCCTGCAGATCATCGATATACGATAATGCAGATATTGCCGTGACAACAATTTCCTTCGAGTCGGAACCTGCAACAAAGCACAAAAAGTGCTCCGAGAATCGTCCGTCTCTAAGGCAGATGGCACAGCCTGCTCAACACCAAATTTCTACTAAACGGAGCCTGCAACAGAACTCACAAAGCTTTCCCAGCTACCGCGTGTTTGCACAACCCTTGTGCTACTCTGCGGTGACCAAGTCAGTCCTCGTTCGCTCCGAGAATCGTCCGTCTTTCGGTCCTCGATGCCTCACACCAGTACCTTCCTTCAAAATGGAACCTGCAGCAGAGTGCCAGAAACGCTGCTAGTCATCTCACTCCGGCCTTCCAACCGAGGCACAAACCTATATGTTCAAGCGCTCCGAGAATCGTCCGTCTCTCCGGCTTTAGGACCGAATGCTAGGCTTAAAATCCTACTAGAAGAAGCTTACTACAGAGCTCATGAGAAGTGGTCATCACAGCCTTTAAAAAGGCGTGTCCCCTGCAATCTCATTCGCTCCGAGAATAGTCCGTCTTTCGGATTCCGTCGCCTTACACCCAGCACCTGCCTTCGAAACGAAACCTGCAACAGAACGCCAGAAACGCTACAAGCCATCTCACCCCAGCCTTTCAACCGACGCACAAACTAGCATGTTCACACACTCCGTGAACGCCCATCTCTCCGGCTTCAGGACCGAATGCTCGGCGTAAAATCCTACTAGACTGAGCTTGCTACCGAACTCATGAGAAGTGGTCATCACAGCCTTTAAAAAGGCGTGTCCCCTGCAATCTCATTCGCTCCGAGAATAGTCCGTCTTTCGGATTCCGTCACCTCACACCCAGTACCTTTCCTTCAAAACGGAACCTGCAACAGAACGCCAGAAACGCTGCAAGTCGTCTCACCCCGGCCTTTCAACCGAGGCACAAACCTGCATGTTCACACGCTCCGAGAACCGTCCGTCTCTCAGGCTGTAGCACCCTTCATCTTCGTCAAACCCTACTGAGCTCGCTTATCACGAAAGCTCCCGAGACGCCACCAGTCTCCACAGCCTCGAAAGGCGTGCCCCCGGTATCCTCGCTCGCTCCGTGATCCGCCCGCCTCTCGGCTCTGACTCCGACTACTAGGTACTACATATATGTTTCGGAAGCCTCCGGTGACTGCGACATGGCACAACTACCGATACTTGTGGACTTAGAAAAATCGCGATGGGTGTGAAATGAAAAGTGGAATAAAAGGGAGGGGGGAATGAAAATAGGAAAGGGAAATGATATGGTATAATAGAGGAACAATAATTACATCTTTTGTGCATGTTTTAAAAGCATTTCTAACAAGTTAAAAAACACGATTTCTTCCGAAATGAACCGAATCAGGCCTAAAGTGATTGGAGATGATTCTAACTGAATAAAACTGAACATTTTATTAATAAAACTTTTCTATTTTTTCACTTTTTCGTCACTTTTCGTTCGATACTTTTAAGGATTTGAAGGCGGACATGTCGCATACGGCTGGTACTAGACTTGCAGGATTCAAATAATTATCGGAAAAAAAGATTTAGAAACGTGAAAAACAAGATACAGGATA
>JAUPMV010000155.1:52500-70000 GCA_030848855.1 Branchinecta sandiegonensis
ATTCATGTAGACATTTGTAAGCATTGTAAGCAGCGACGCAGGGCGGCACCATTTTGCCACAGCGGGGCCAGCGTGCCTACCCGGGGGAAGTAGGATTCACGCAGACAAATGTAAGCTTTGTAAGCACCAACGCAGGGGGACACGACTCGTTGCCATGGGAACCAGTGGGGACGGCGTGCCTAGCAGGGGGCGCTAGGATTCACGTAGACAAGTTCAGACATTGTAAGCAACGACGCAGGGAGACACGATTTTGCCGCCGCTGGGATCTATCGGCGTGCCTAGCCGGGGGAAGAAGGATTCACGTAGACAAATGTAAGCTTTGTAAGCACCAACGCAGGGGGACACGATCCGTTGGCGTGGACGACCAGCGTGCCTAGCTGGGGAAGTAGTATTCACGTAGACAAATGAAAACATTGTAGACACTAACACAGGGGGACACGATTTTGCCGCCGCAGGGATCAGCGTGCCTGGCAGGGGGAGCTACGATTCTCGCAGACAATTGTAGACATTGCTGGCGGCAACATGGGGACGCGATTGTGCCACCAAAAGGACCTAGCAAAAACTTTTGTAAGCAGGTGGGACTGTCGTCGCCGCCGATGGCACCTTCATGTGCCGCAGTATACAAATGTAGACATTGGTGGCGGCAACTAGAGTGAAACGATTGTGCCACCAAGAGGTCCACTGTGCCAATTTTGTCGGAGCAAAATGTTTGGTAGTGCCGGGAATAGAACCCCGGACGAAAAAAGAGGGTTATGACCCTAACTGAAGTTGAGCACGCTACCACTGAGCCATAGCCCTCTGTGATTACTCTCGTAGTAACCCAGGTCAGCTTATTACAGCGTAGTGATATTTAGAGCCTAACCTGTAATCATGCAAAAGGTTTGGTCGCGCCTGGATCCGAACCCAAAATGAGGCGTATGTGAGTTTTTAAAGACAACCGCTTTAACCACTCTTCCATAGCACCCATTGTTTTTTCTAGTAGCTTACCAGGTCTTTCTTTGTCATCGGGTAATATCTGTGTAGACATTACCTAGGGACACGATTTTGCTGCCGCAGGGATCAGCGTGCCTAGCAGGGGGAGCTAGGATTCTCGTAGACAATTGTAGACATCGCTGGCGGCAACATTGGTCTCGATTGTGCCACCAAAAGGACCCCTGTTATTAGCTTAGTTAAGCGCCGAATGCTAAAATTTAGCCTAGCCTGGGGTGGCCTAATCCAGTCTATAAAATTAAGCGCCGCAGGCGAAAATTTTTTGCGGCCGCTGTGAATATCGCGCCACCGATGGCACCTTCAAGTTCCGCCAATGGCACAGTCTTTTGCTACCGTCAGGATGGTGTCTACAATTGTAGACTTTAGTGGCGGCACCAAAGAGTGAAACGGGCCAGCGTGCCTAGCTGGGTAAATAGGATTCACGTAGACAAATGTAGACATTGTAAGCAGCGACGCAGGGTGGCACGATTCATTGCTACGGGAACCGCTGGGGACGGCGTGCCTAGCCGGGGGAGGTAGGATTCACGTAGTAAGATGTAGACACTTACGGGAAGTCTGTCTGAAACACGAAAAATCGCAAAATTAAAGGAAAAAAAATTTAAATTAAAAGATTTTGTTGCGGGGAGCACATGACTGAAAAGAGCACAAAAAGTTGTACAAGTCTGTAGAGTTTCATTGCAATCAGACACAAATTGCACGTCTGAGAAGGTTATGAACTTCTGTGTTTACCCGTAAGCACTTGACCCTACATACCTACAAAACGGAAAAGGTCATAACTTTTTTTTTGTAAGACTTATATAAGAAAACTAAGAACAATTCGATAGAGAATGAGAAGCTAAACAAGACACTGTATTTTGAGAACATTCCAGTTAAAACTGACCAGACGCGCAAGGATGGCGTGAAAATTTCTATAAAATCAGGTGGGAAGTCATAAATTTTTTTCGGTAAAACTATTTAGCAGAAAACTTTGGATGACTGGAAAGAGCACAAAAATTTGCACAAGTCTACCGAGTTTCATTGCAATCAGATAAAAACTGTGTTTCTGAGAAGGTTTTGAACTTCTGCGTTTACGTGTAAGCACTTTACTCTACAAAATCTACCTGTTTTCAAAATTAATAAAGGTCACAACTTTTTTTTAGTAAAACTTTTTATTAGAAAACTATGAATGATTGAATATAAAATAAAAATCTGCATCGAATGATGTATCTCCGATCGCAATCCGAACAAGTTTGAAATTTGTTGGAGCTGAAAAACAAACGAATCCTATGGGAATTTTTTTTATTTCTATGTTTTTACATAATATTAAGAGATGGTTCGGTAGAGCTTTGCGAGACGTAGTGACCTGAGCATTTTCACTTGAATCGGACTTAAGCTGTAAGAGGAGCGATTTTTTGAAAACCCACCCATCGGCGACCCGTTGGAAAAAAAAGAAGAAAAAAATCATAACTTCTAAAATAAACACCCTATCATTATGAAACTTGGTAGAGAAGTCAGAATTGATCTTAGCTACAGAATGGTATATCATTTGCTTTGAAATTCCCAAAAAAACTCGAAATCCATTTTTGTTTCTGCAAGCCTTGGTCTACACACTTACGGGAAGTCCGTCTGAAACACGAAAAACTGCAAAATTAAAAAAATCTGTAAATGAAAAGATTTTCTTACGGGGAGAAGATGATTGGAAAGAGCACAAAAAGTTGTACAAGTCTGTAGAGTTTCTTTGCAATCTGACAAAAACTGTATGACTGAGAAGCTTTTGAAATTTTCGTAAGACATGTAGACACTTGTAAGACAGGTAAGCAAATTGGGGAGAAGTCTGGAACTAGGATCGCGTGATGTTTCGTACTAATTCTTACTGAATGACTGGATAAGGCATACAAAGTTCTACAAGTCTTGAAAGTTTCATTGTTATCCAACTAAAAATGACCATTTGCGTTAGCTTCTCAGATTTTGTCAGCGTGCCTACCGCCAAGTCTACATGCTTACGGATTTTCGGACTTAGTAAAATTTTCAAAATTTTTTTTTTTCGAAACTTCGGCTCCCGACATAAAAAGCAACGGAGAATTCATCGCTGAACTTTTTACAAAAAAATATTTTTTTCGGACTTAGAAAATTTTTTGGTAGACCTTACAAATTTCCTACAAATTATGCCTAGCCGGGGGAGGTAGGATTCACGTAGTAAGATGTAGACACTTACGGGAAGTCTGTCTGAAACACAAAAAATCGCAAAATTAAACGAAAAAAAATGTAAATTAGAAGATTTTATTGCGGGGAGCACATGACTGAAAAGAGCACAAAAAGTTGTACAAGTCTGTAGAGTTTCATTGCAATCAGACACAAATTGCATATCTGAGAAGGTTATGAACTTCTGTGTTTACACGTAAGCACTTGACCCTACATACCTACAAATCGGAAAAGGTCATAACTTTATTTTGGTAAGACTTATATAAGAAAACTAAGAACAATTCGATAGAGAATGAGAAGCTAAACAAGACACTGTATTTTGAGAACATTCCAGTTAAAACTGACCAGACGCGCAAGGATGGCGTGAAAATTTCTATGAAATCAGGTGGGAAGTCATAAAAATTTTTCGGTAAAACTATTTAGCAGAAAACTTTGGATGACTGGAAAGAGCACAAAAAGTTGCACAAGTCTACCGAGTTTCATTGCAATCAGATAAAAACTGCATTTCTGAGAAGGCTTTGAACTTCTGCGTTTACGTGTAAGCACTTTAGTCTACAAACTCTACCTGTTTTCAAAATTAGAAAAGGTCATAACTTTTTTTTAGTAAAATATTTTATTAGAAAACTATGAATGATTGAATATAAAATAAAAATCTGCATCGAATGATCTATCTCCGATCGCAATCCGAACAAGTTTGAAATTTGTTGGAGCTGAAAAACAAACCAATCCTATGGGATTTTTTTTTATTTCTATGTTTTTACATAATATTAAGAGATGGTTCGGTAGAGCTTTGCGAGACGTAGTGACCTGAGCATTTTCACTTGAATCGGACTTAAGCTGTAAGAGGAGCGATTTTTTGAAAATCCACCCATCGGCGACCCGTTGGAAAAAAAAAACGAAAAAACTCATAACTTCTAAAATAAACACCCTATCATTATGAAACTTGGTAGAGAAGTCAGAAATGATCTTAGCTACAGAATGGTGTATCATTTGCTTTGAAATTCCCAAAAAAACTCGAAATCCATTTTTGTTTCTGCAAGCCTTGGTCTACACACTTACGGGAAGTCCGTCTGAAACACGAAAAACTACAAAATTAAAAAAATCTGTAAATGAAAAGATTTTCTTACGGGGAGAAGATGATTGGAAAGAGCACAAAAAGTTGTACAAGTCTGTAGAGTTTCATTGCAATCTGACAAAAACTGTATGACTGAGAAGGTTTTGAAATTTTCGTAAGACATGTAGACACTTGTAAGACAGGTAAGCAAATTGGGGGGAAGTCTGGAACTAGGATCGCGTGATGTTTCATACTAATTCTTACTGAATGACTGGATAAGTCATACAAATTTCTACAAGTCTTGAAAGTTTCATTGTTATCCGACTAAAAATGACCATTTGCGTTAGCTTCTCAGATTTTGTCAGCGTGCCTACCTACAAGTCTACATGCTTACGGATTTTCGGACTTAGTAAAATTTTCAAATTTTTTTTTTTTCGAAACTTCGGCTCCCGACATAAAAAGCAACGGAGAATTCATCGCTGAACTTTTTAAAAAAAAATATTTTTTTCGGACTTAGAAAATTTTTTGGTAGACCTTACAAATTTCCTACAAATTATTGATCCGACACGGGTCTCACCTTCTACTACTCTACCGCCTTACATCTTACCGCCTCGTGGACAGGGCCCCTGTTCTAATCCAGAACATGGACCCTACCCTTCTGAAGAATCAGCCGCCAGCACCTCACGGTCAGGACCCCTGTTCAACTCCCGCCACCACCTCTTACCCGCTGCACCCCTAGTCCGCCGTGGCTCCTTCGTTTCCAACGCGCCTTCCTCCATTGGCTCTGAGTCTCTGTAGGATCGACGACTAAACTCTACCAAATCTCGTAGGCCAACTCTCGTTCATCGTCTGACTTTGCGTAGGTTTCGTGCTTACAACCGGCCTACGGACCCTACTTTCCGTAGGATTTTGCTCTACATCCTGTCTACCAACCTACAAAGTCCGTAGGTTTTCTGTCTACAAGCTGCTTACATGCTCTACATATTGTAGGTTTTGTGCTTACAAGTGCTTACATGCTCTACATATTTGTAGAGTTGTGTAGAGTCGACTGTCTACAAATGCTTACAAATGTGTAAGCATTTGTAGACATTTGTAGACATTTGTAGGTTTTTCGGAAATGCCTAACATGCTAGATCCTCAACAGGGTCTTCTTTCCCCGCAGACGTAACCAGGCCCGTTCCCCTGGCAGTGGGTTCGCTAGACAGTAGATAGGGACAGTGGGAATCTCGTTAATCCATTCGTGCGCGTCACTAATTAGATGACGAGGCATTTGGCTACCTTAAGAGAGTCATAGTTACTCCCGCCGTTTACCCGCGCTTCGTTGAATTTCTTCACTTTGACATTCAGAGCACTGGGCAGAAATCACATTGCGTCAACACGCGATGGCGCCTTCGCAATGCTTTGTTTTAATTAGACAGTCGGATTCCCCTGGATCGTGCCAGTTCTGAGTTGGTCGTTCGTTGAGGGCCGAGGCGATCGGCAGACGCTCTTGCGAGATCCACCGCCGCAACTGCGAGGGCCATCCACGGCCGGCTTGAGAAGGGATCGGAGCGCCCGTTAAGGCGCCCAAGCCCGACTCTGTAGCCAGCCGCTTCCTGCTACCAAGCCCGACCCTCTCGACCTTCAGAGCCAATCCTTATCCCGAAGTTAAGGATCCAATTTGCCGATTTCCCTTACCTACATTCGTCTATCGCCTAGAGGCTGTTCACCTTGGGGACCTGATGCGGATATCGGTACGGTCTGGTGGGATCGTTCACGTGGCCCTCCCCTTGGTTTTCAAGGGCCGGTAGAAACGCACGGACGTCGCACAAATGCGACGCTCTTCGGAAACATATCCCTATCTCTCCACGACAGAATTCCAGGGACGTTGCTCCCTTAAGCAGAAAAGAAAACTCTTCCCGGCGTCTCCACCAGCGTCCCAAGGATTATTCGTGTTGCCACGACGAGCACGAGAGCTCGAACGGTTCCCCAACCAGGCTCCCGAATGAGAACGGGATTCCCTTTCGCCTATCCACGAGCTCGCACGTCTGCGCCAGAGGGAGATGCGCTCGTCATGGACCCATTTCAGGTTCGGCTTAGGACCGACTGACCCATGTCCAACCACTGTTCACATGGAAACCTTCCCCACGTCAGGCCTCAAGGATCCCTCTTGAGTATTTGCTACTACCACCAAGATCTGCGCCACCGACCGCTCCAGGCAGGCCCACGCCCAAACCCTTCTACGCGATCGGTGCGACCTCCCTACTCACCGGCGTGTCAGCGCCAGCCACAAGGGCCGACGAGCTTCACGTCCGGCGGTCCGGTATAAGCACAACGCTATAGCGCCTCCCATTTTAAGGGCTAGTTGCTTCGGCAGGTGAGTTGTTACACACTCCTAAGCGGGTTCCGACCTCCATGGCCACCGTCCTGCTGTCTGGAGCAACCAACTCCTTTTCGTGGGATCCGGAATATGCGTTGTTTAGGCGCTTTAACCGAACGTTTGGTTCATCCCACAGCGCCAGTTCTGCTTACCAAAAGTGGCCCACTGGGCACTCGGATCCGAAATCCCCGCCGCACATCAAGTTCGGCTGGGCTTCTCACCCATTGAAAGTTTGAGAATAGGTTGAGGCCGTTACGGCCCCAAGGCCTCTAATCATTCGCTTTACCGGATGAGACTCCGTCTCCTTGCATTGAGCGCCAGCTATCCTGAGGGAAACTTCGGGAGGAACCAGCTACTAGACGGTTCGATTAGTCTTTCGCCCCTATACCAAGCTCCGACGATCGATTTGCACGTCAGAATCGCTGCGGTCCTCCATCAGGGTTTCCCCTGACTTCGACCTGGCCAGGCATAGGTCACCATCTTTCGGGTCCCAACGTGTACGCTCTTGGTGCGTCGCATCCGCAACGGGATCGCGACGCCCCGGGGATGCGCCCGAGCCACCGAGGTGAAACGGGATCTCCCCTCAGCACCGCAAGCAGTGCCTTCACTTTCATTTCGCCTTCGGTCTTTATCAACCTACGACTCGCGCACATGTTAGACTCCTTGGTCCGTGTTTCAAGACGGGTCGGATGGGTCCCGCCTACTTCCTGCGCGTCCGCGGGCATGGGCCCCGTGGCCGACAGTCTTGCGACTCGCCACGATTGCCCCGCGGACTCTAGAAACGAACCGAGCCAGCGCCGGGAGACCAGCCCTCGATGCCGAAGCACCTCGAAACCGGATCCGTCTGACGCCGCCCCAGTCACGTGCAGGATACGAATCCGCACAGGAATACACGCCCGCACAGAGGCACCGCCCCAGCCACGCGATCCACGGCAAGCCGCAACCGCGCTACCGAGACAGACATTGCACGAACGCTGATCCCGAAACGGCTCGAGCTTCGAAGGTCCATCCGTTTAACCCCCTGGAGGATTTCACGCACTATTGAACTCTCTCTTCAAAGTTCTTTTCAACTTTCCCTCGCGGTACTTGTCCACTATCGGTCTCGTATCCATATTTAGCCTTAGATGGAGTTTACCACCTGCTTAGGGCTGCACGCTCAAGCAACCCGACTCTAAGGAGACTCCCATGGGCCTTCGAACACCAGTCCTAAGGGCCTGACACCCGCTTTGGGCAATCGAGCCACATTCATGAGGACTTTAGACTTGGTGAACGAGGGTTCAAGGAGCTCCTAAACACCGCATCGGCCGAGCCGCGGCCGTGAGGCTACGACCGGCCCTTGGTGCTGGGCTCTTCCCTCTTCGCTCGCCGCTACTAGGGGAATCCTTGTTAGTTTCTTTTCCTCCGCTGACTAATATGCTTAAGTCAAGCGGGTCGCCTCACCTGAGCTGAGGTCAGAGAATAGGTTTGGTTGAGGTCTCACGACTGAGAACACTCGCCAGCAACGATAAGTTCCATCGAGCATCGACGCTCACCCGTATATAGACAGTTCCAGCGTATCGGGACCATCGTCCACAAGACTCGCCGCGACCGGTATCGTACGTTTATGTGCCCATTCTTTTCGTCTCACTTTATCTCTCACTGCCATGGTCCGACTTGCCCTCTTGTCTTCCACACCTCACTAGTGACAACGAAACGAATTATTCAAAGCACATCCCGGCTACCGCGTATTTTCGCGCCACGTGCGCTACTCTGCGGTGACCAGGCGTACGCCCCAGCGGCAAATCTCACGAACGACGTTCCCCAGCTAGTCTGCGAACAGGTGCCGGATCTCGTCGGACATTGCCATACATTTAAGAAGGTTGCCCTGAACGGCAGCGAGGCCATCGGGAATCCTCCCAGATTACGAACCCAGGGAGTCTTAGCCGTGGGTGTCACCCCACCGCGTACCAACTCCCAGTCGTATGTATATAATAAACCGACCCTCAGCCAGGTGTAGTCCAAGCCAGAGGCTGGACTGCCATGTGCGTTCGAAGGATAGACGTTCCATGTGTCCTGCAGTTCGCATGGAATCACGCGTCTAGCTGCGTTCGTCTTCGTGATACGAGCCGAGTGATCCATCCCCCAGGGTCATTTCTCGGTTTTCTCATCGGATTTTCACCCGAATAAGAAGAGTCCACAAGCAACGGTTCAACAATAAAACAAGTGTTTCTCACAAAACAACAAACTCCGAGGAGAGAAATTAATCTCTCCTCCAATCCAAAGGACTACGGCGGATACTGCAGAGATTGCTGGTTCAATTGCGACTCGATCCGAGCGGGCCTTCGTCCTCAGCACGCAACAAGGGGGCCCCTCAACTCTGTCCCGCATACAACGGAGATTCGCAAAAGACCAACGCTCTTCGCAGCCGGTTCAATCGTATAGCGCGATCCACTCCTAGCAGGCCTCCTTCCTTTGGCGCACGACATGGGGGCCAATGAAATTCTTCCCGCGGCAACGGAGTTGCACACAACGACAAACACCCCGCTATCGCCTCCAGTTCGATCGTCAAGTGCGCTTCGATCCTAGCGGGCCTTCGTCCTCGACACGCAACAAGGGGGCCACTCAACTCCGTCCCGCATACAACGGAGATGCGCACGAGGTCAAACTTTCAGCAACTCACAGTCTGCTCAGCCGTGTAGCGAGATTTGCTCCTAGCGGGACTGGGTCCTCGGCGCGCAACGAGGGGGCCACTCAACTTTGTCCCGCAACAACGGAGATTCGCACAACAGCGAACGGTCTGCTTTTCGCAACCCTCTGGTTGTCTGGCAGCAAACAGCCAGTGTCCGACACGATACGCCTCCTAGCGGGCTTCCTTCCTTTGGCACGCAACAGGGGGGCCAGAGGGAATTCTACCCGCAGCAACGGAAGCAGCGCGTCGTCTACTAGCCAGTCGCGTCTCAGACGACACGCATCAGCAGAGTCCTTAGTCATGCGCTCTTCGGCCGGCGGGATTCGCTTCGGGCGCGCTACAAGGGGTAGCCCAGTGGAATCCCGCTACACAAAGATCGTGCTCTGACTTTGAACTCCGATTTAGCATGCCCTTTTCCCCGTCCGCGGAAGCCAGCAAGGCCGTAAAGCTTCGCCCGACATCCCGCGTCCGAGTACTCTCATCACAATGCGCACGGTTAGTGCAGCACTCGTTAATGATCCTTCCGCAGGTTCACCTACGGAAACCTTGTTACGACTTTTACTTCCTCTAAAGGATCAAGTTTGAACATCTTTCAATCAACACCGAAGCCATCCAGAGGACGGCCCGGCGGATCGTCCGAAGTTCTCACTAAATCATTCAATCGGTAGTAGCGACGGGCGGTGTGTACAAAGGGCAGGGACGTAATCGACGCAAGCTAATGACTTGCACCTACTAGGGATTCCTGGTTCATGGGGATCCTTGCAGTCCCCAATCCCAACCACGAAAGAGGTTCAGCGGTTACCCGGTCCTCTCGGACAGGGAAGACGCGCTGATTCTTTCAGTGTAGCGCGCGTGCGGCCCAGGACATCTAAGGGCATCACAGACCTGTTATTGCTCACTTTCATATGGCTAGACGCCACTTGTCCCTCTAAGAAGAGTAACGTACCCGAAGATACGTCATCTATTTAGCAGGCTAGAGTCTCGTTCGTTATCGGAATTAACCAGACAAATCGCTCCACCAACTAAGAACGGCCATGCACCACCACCCACCGAATCAAGAAAGAGCTCTCAATCTGTCAATCCTTCCAGTGTCCGGGCCTGGTGAGGTTTCCCGTGTTGAGTCAAATTAAGCCGCAGGCTCCACTCCTGGTGGTGCCCTTCCGTCAATTCCTTTAAGTTTCAGCTTTGCAACCATACTTCCCCCGGAACCCAAAAACTTTGGTTTCCCGGAAGCTGCCCGCAGAGTCATTGAAGTAACGTCTGCGGATCGCTGGTTGGCATCGTTTATGGTTAGAACTAGGGCGGTATCTGATCGCCTTCGAACCTCTAACTTTCGTTCTTGATTAATGAAAACATTCTTGGCAAATGCTTTCGCAGTTGTTCGTCTTGCGACGGTCCAAGAATTTCACCTCTAGCGTCGCAGTACGAATGCCCCCGTCTGTCTCTATTAACCATTACCTCAAGTCCAGAAAACCAACAAAATAAGACCGAGGTCCTATTCCATCATTCCATGCTGTGATATTCAGGCGCGGAGCACCTGCTTTAAGCACTCTAATTTGTTCAAAGTAAACGTACCGGCCACCCAGGACACTCGGTTAAGAGCACCCCGGACAGTCCGGTGGATTGTCCAATCAAGGCAGTGCACACCGCGAGGCGGCACCACCTGATCGCGACCGATATCCAACTACGAGCTTTTTAACCGCAGCAACTTTAATATACGCTATTGGAGCTGGAGTTACCGCGGCTGCTGGCACCAGACTTGCCCTCCAATAGGTCCTCGTTAAAGGATTTAAAGTGTACTCATTCCAATCACAGGGCCTCGGATGAGTCCTGCATCGTTATTTTTCGTCACTACCTCCCCGTGCCGGGAGTGGGTAATTTGCGCGCCTGCTGCCTTCCTTGGATGTGGTAGCCGTTTCTCAGGCTCCCTCTCCGGAATCGAACCCCGATTCCCCGTTACCCGTTGCAACCATGGTAGGCGCATAACCTACCATCGACAGTTGATAAGGCAGACATTTGAAAGATGCGTCGCCGGTGCTAGACCATGCGATCGGCACAAAGTTATTCAGAGTCACCAAGATACGGACCGAAGTCCGATTGGTCTTGATCTAATAAAAGCACCCCTTCCGTAAGGTCGGGGCTATTGTGCATGTATTAGCTCTAGAATTACCACAGTTATCCAAGTAGGATAGTACGATCTAAGGAACCATAACTGATTTATTGAGCCATTCGCGGTTTCGCTGCATAACAGCTTGTACTTAGACATGCATGGCTTAATCTTTGAGACAAGCATATGCTACTGGCAGGATCAACCAGGTAACTGCTGTGAACCTCGCCGAAGCGAGGACACTCAGTTCGAGACGGTCCCACTGGACCCGTCTCTTCTCACTCAACATACGAGAAGCGTCTTGAAAAAGACACTCTCCGTTTCGCATCGACAATGGGCCAGTTCTCTCGCACATACCGTCCACCCGACGGATTCGTCAATTTCGTGCTGCTTCCTCGTTCCACTTCCAGTCATACACGTTTCCTTTGCCTGCAGATCATCGATATACGATAATGCAGATATTGCCGTGACAACAATTTCCTTCGAGTCGGAACCTGCAACAAAGCACAAAAAGTGCTCCGAGAATCGTCCGTCTCTAAGGCAGATGGCACAGCCTGCTCAACACCAAATTTCTACTAAACGGAGCCTGCAACAGAACTCACAAAGCTTTCCCAGCTACCGCGTGTTTGCACAACCCTTGTGCTACTCTGCGGTGACCAAGTCAGTCCTCGTTCGCTCCGAGAATCGTCCGTCTTTCGGTCCTCGATGCCTCACACCAGTACCTTCCTTCAAAATGGAACCTGCAGCAGAGTGCCAGAAACGCTGCTAGTCATCTCACTCCGGCCTTCCAACCGAGGCACAAACCTATATGTTCAAGCGCTCCGAGAATCGTCCGTCTCTCCGGCTTTAGGACCGAATGCTAGGCTTAAAATCCTACTAGAAGAAGCTTACTACAGAGCTCATGAGAAGTGGTCATCACAGCCTTTAAAAAGGCGTGTCCCCTGCAATCTCATTCGCTCCGAGAATAGTCCGTCTTTCGGATTCCGTCGCCTTACACCCAGCACCTGCCTTCGAAACGAAACCTGCAACAGAACGCCAGAAACGCTACAAGCCATCTCACCCCAGCCTTTCAACCGACGCACAAACTAGCATGTTCACACACTCCGTGAACGCCCATCTCTCCGGCTTCAGGACCGAATGCTCGGCGTAAAATCCTACTAGACTGAGCTTGCTACCGAACTCATGAGAAGTGGTCATCACAGCCTTTAAAAAGGCGTGTCCCCTGCAATCTCATTCGCTCCGAGAATAGTCCGTCTTTCGGATTCCGTCACCTCACACCCAGTACCTTTCCTTCAAAACGGAACCTGCAACAGAACGCCAGAAACGCTGCAAGTCGTCTCACCCCGGCCTTTCAACCGAGGCACAAACCTGCATGTTCACACGCTCCGAGAACCGTCCGTCTCTCAGGCTGTAGCACCCTTCATCTTCGTCAAACCCTACTGAGCTCGCTTATCACGAAAGCTCCCGAGACGCCACCAGTCTCCACAGCCTCGAAAGGCGTGCCCCCGGTATCCTCGCTCGCTCCGTGATCCGCCCGCCTCTCGGCTCTGACTCCGACTACTAGGTACTACATATATGTTTCGGAAGCCTCCGGTGACTGCGACATGGCACAACTACCGATACTTGTGGACTTAGAAAAATCGCGATGGGTGTGAAATGAAAAGTGGAATAAAAGGGAGGGGGGAATGAAAATAGGAAAGGGAAATGATATGGTATAATAGAGGAACAATAATTACATCTTTTGTGCATGTTTTAAAAGCATTTCTAACAAGTTAAAAAACACGATTTCTTCCGAAATGAACCGAATCAGGCCTAAAGTGATTGGAGATGATTCTAACTGAATAAAACTGAACATTTTATTAATAAAACTTTTCTATTTTTTCACTTTTTCGTCACTTTTCGTTCGATACTTTTAAGGATTTGAAGGCGGACATGTCGCATACGGCTGGTACTAGACTTGCAGGATTCAAATAATTATCGGAAAAAAAGATTTAGAAACGTGAAAAACAAGATACAGGATAGAAATAAAACATCGGGAAAGGTAAATTAATTAATGTTTCATTACGACGCACAACTTTTGTTTGAAAAACTAAAAAAAAAAATCTCGGCAGGTGAAAAACAATACCTAGGATAGAAAAAAAACATCGGAATTGATAAATTAATAAACGCTGCATTCCCCGGCAATAAGTTATACCAAAAAACCCAAAGTTTTCGACTGTTTTAGCTTAAACGATGATGATAAAGTACTTCAAAAGATCGAAAACTAGCGTCAAAAAGTTTCGGATCATGTCCTGCAATATAAATAAAGCAGTCTCATAACTTTTAAACCTATTTTTCACCTTTCTATTGCTTATTTTAACCGTAACTTCTTTGATTTTGAAACTTTCCATTGTTCACAACAGAAAACAAAATGGCGTCTGTCTGCCGGTAATTGTGCGCCCCACGTGTTCCCGATATTTGTTGAATCTTTGTCCGCCTTTTCGCTTCATTTCCTTAAGCCCATAACTATCCCGTCTTTTCTATTATCGGAAGATCTCCACAATTTCAATTTCTTCCTTATTTTGCCGTTTCCTAGTTGATTCCGTCTGCAACCCACTTAATTCAAGATTCTTCCGTTGCTAACAAAGGAAACAAAATGGCGGCTGTTAAATAGCCCTTTATTAGAATCTGAACAATATTCAATATTATCGTGATGACTCTGCATGAATTTCCTTTTATTTGAGCTCTCTTGCCTTCTTAGCACGTTTTAAGAATCCACAATAACTTTTCGTATTCGCGAAAGCAGTTTCCTTTTATATTATTCAATTTTTGATAAATCATCTATTCGTCCGACCGCGATTCTTCCTTTCGCCAACGGCCATACCACGTTGAAAGTACCCAGTCTCGTCAGATCCTGGAATGTCACACAACGTCGGGCCCGGTCAGTACTTAGATGGGTGACCGCTTGGGAACACCGGGTGCTGTTGGCTTTTTGCAATTTTGCTAAGTCCAAAAGTTGGTTAAAAATTAAAAAGTGCAGCGATGAGGTCTCTGACCCAAATTAGGTCGGGCGCCGCAATAAAAAAAAATTTTGGTCCGGAGACCTCGATCACCTTCGAAAAGACGTGGCGGACGCAGCGTGAAATCGGATCTCAAAGCGCTTTGAACTTGACGGGTCGGACGCAGCGTGAAATCGGATATCAAAGCGCTTTGAACTTGACGGGTCGGACACAGCGTGAAATGAGATCTCAAAGCGCTTTGAAGATTGAAGTTGACGTGGAGGACGCAGCGTGAAAAATATTTCGGACGTGATCCCTGTTCGAGTGAAATTTGCTAAGTCCAAAAGTTGGTTAAAAATTAAAAAGTGCAGCGATGAGGTCTCTGACCCAAATTAGGTCGGGCGCCGCTTTAAAAAAATATTTGGTCCGGGGAGCTTCGCCTTCGATTTCACGCTGCGGACCCCGTTGGAAAAAAACTTGGACGGCTGGATCCCAGCTCGAGTGAAATTTGCTAAGTCCAAAAATTCGGTTAAAACTCGAAAAGTGCAACGATGAGGTCTCTGATCCAAATTAGGTCGGGCGCCGCATTAAAAAAAAATTTTGTCCGGAGACCTCGGTCGCCTTCGAAAAGACGTGGCGGACGCAGCGTGAAATCGGAACTCAAAGCGCTTTGAACTTGACGGGTCGGGCGCAGCGTGAAATGAGATCTCAAAGCGCTTTGAAGTTTGAAGTTGCCGTGGAGGACGCAGCGTGAAAAATATTTCGGACGTGATCCCTGTTCGAGTGAAATTTGCTAAGTCCAAAAGTTGGTTAAAAATTAAAAAGTGCAGCGATGAGGTCTCTGACCCAAATTAGGTCGGGCGCCGCTTTAAAAAAATATTTTGTCCGGAGACCTCGGTCGCCTTCGAAAAGACGTGGCGGACGCAGCGTGAAATCGGAACTCAAAGCGCTTTGAACTTGACGGGTCGGGCGCATCGTGAAATGAGATCTCAAAGCGCTTTGAAGTTTGAAGATGCCGTGGAGGACGCAGCGTGAAAAATATTTCGGACGTGATCCCTGTTCGAGTGAAATTTGCTAAGTCCAAAAGTTGGATAAAAATTAAAAAGTGCAGCGATGAGGTCTCTGACACAAATAAGGTCGGGCGCCGCAATAAAAAAAAAAATGGTCTTTTTGCAGGTAGGATCCTGGTTCGTTGATTGATATTATGACAAAGTCCAACTTGGAGTCAGGATCCGAGTTTGTTGACTGAAATTTGACTAAGTCCAACTTGGAGTCAGGATCCGAGTTCGTTGACTGAAATTTGACTAAGTCCAACTTGGAGTCAGGATCCGAGTTCGTTGACTGAAATTTGACTAAGTCCAACTTGGAGTCAGGATCCGAGTTCGTTGACTGAAATTTGACTAAGTCCAACTTGGAGTCAGGATCCGAGTTCGTTGACTGAAATTTGACTAAGTCCAACTTGGAGTCAGGATCCGAGTTCGTTGACTGAAATTTGACTAAGTCCAACTTGGAGTCAGGATCCGAGTTCGTTGACTGAAATTTGACTAAGTCCAACTTGGAGTCAGGATCCGAGTTCGTTGACTGAAATTTGACTAAGTCCAACTTGGAGTCAGGATCCGAGTTCGTTGACTGAAATTTGACTAAGTCCAACTTGGAGTCAGGATCCGAGTTCGTTGACTGAAATTTGACTAAGTCCAACTTGGAGTCAGGATCCGAGTTCGTTGACTGAAATTTGACTAAGTCCAACTTGGAGTCAGGATCCGAGTTCGTTGACTGAAATTTGACTAAGTCCAACTTGGAGTCAGGATCCGAGTTCGTTGACTGAAATTTGACTAAGTCCAACTTGGAGTCAGGATCCGAGTTCGTTGACTGAAATTTGACTAAGTCCAACTTGGAGTCAGGATCCGAGTTCGTTGACTGAAATTTGACTAAGTCCAACTTGGAGTCAGGATCCGAGTTCGTTGACTGAAATTTGACTAAGTCCAACTTGGAGTCAGGATCCGAGTTCGTTGACTGAAATTTGACTAAGTCCAACTTGGAGTCAGGATCCGAGTTCGTTGACTGAAATTTGACTAAGTCCAACTTGGAGTCAGGATCCGAGTTCGTTGACTGAAATTTGACTAAGTCCAACTTGGAGTCAGGATCCGAGTTCGTTGACTGAAATTTGACTAAGTCCAACTTGGAGTCAGGATCCGAGTTCGTTGACTGAAATTTGACTAAGTCCAACTTGGAGTCAGGATCCGAGTTCGTTGACTGAAATTTGACTAAGTCCAACTTGGAGTCAGGATCCGAGTTCGTTGACTGAAATTTGACTAAGTCCAACTTGGAGTCAGGATCCGAGTTCGTTGACTGAAATTTGACTAAGTCCAACTTGGAGTCAGGATCCGAGTTCGTTGACTGAAATTTGACTAAGTCCAACTTGGAGTCAGGATCCGAGTTCGTTGACTGAAATTTGACTAAGTCCAACTTGGAGTCAGGATCCGAGTTCGTTGACTGAAATTTGACTAAGTCCAACTTGGAGTCAGGATCCGAGTTCGTTGACTGAAATTTGACTAAGTCCAACTTGGAGTCAGGATCCGAGTTCGTTGACTGAAATTTGACTAAGTCCAACTTGGAGTCAGGATCCGAGTTCGTTGACTGAAATTTGACTAAGTCCAACTTGGAGTCAGGATCCGAGTTCGTTGACTGAAATTTGACTAAGTCCAACTTGGAGTCAGGATCCGAGTTCGTTGACTGAAATTTGACTAAGTCCAACTTGGAGTCAGGATCCGAGTTCGTTGACTGAAATTTGACTAAGTCCAACTTGGAGTCAGGATCCGAGTTCGTTGACTGAAATTTGACTAAGTCCAACTTGGAGTCAGGATCCGAGTTCGTTGACTGAAATTTGACTAAGTCCAACTTGGAGTCAGGATCCGAGTTCGTTGACTGAAATTTGACTAAGTCCAACTTGGAGTCAGGATCCGAGTTCGTTGACTGAAATTTGACTAAGTCCAACTTGGAGTCAGGATCCGAGTTCGTTGACTGAAATTTGACTAAGTCCAACTTGGAGTCAGGATCCGAGTTCGTTGACTGAAATTTGACTAAGTCCAACTTGGAGTCAGGATCCGAGTTCGTTGACTGAAATTTGACTAAGTCCAACTTGGAGTCAGGATCCGAGTTCGTT
>JAUPMV010000155.1:75000-80000 GCA_030848855.1 Branchinecta sandiegonensis
TTAAGAAGGTTGCCCTGAACGGCAGCGAGGCCATCGGGAATCCTCCCAGATTACGAACCCAGGGAGTCTTAGCCGTGGGTGTCACCCCACCGCGTACCAACTCCCAGTCGTATGTATATAATAAACCGACCCTCAGCCAGGTGTAGTCCAAGCCAGAGGCTGGACTGCCATGTGCGTTCGAAGGATAGACGTTCCATGTGTCCTGCAGTTCGCATGGAATCACGCGTCTAGCTGCGTTCGTCTTCGTGATACGAGCCGAGTGATCCATCCCCCAGGGTCATTTCTCGGTTTTCTCATCGGATTTTCACCCGAATAAGAAGAGTCCACAAGCAACGGTTCAACAATAAAACAAGTGTTTCTCACAAAACAACAAACTCCGAGGAGAGAAATTAATCTCTCCTCCAATCCAAAGGACTACGGCGGATACTGCAGAGATTGCTGGTTCAATTGCGACTCGATCCGAGCGGGCCTTCGTCCTCAGCACGCAACAAGGGGGCCCCTCAACTCTGTCCCGCATACAACGGAGATTCGCAAAAGACCAACGCTCTTCGCAGCCGGTTCAATCGTATAGCGCGATCCACTCCTAGCAGGCCTCCTTCCTTTGGCGCACGACATGGGGGCCAATGAAATTCTTCCCGCGGCAACGGAGTTGCACACAACGACAAACACCCCGCTATCGCCTCCAGTTCGATCGTCAAGTGCGCTTCGATCCTAGCGGGCCTTCGTCCTCGACACGCAACAAGGGGGCCACTCAACTCCGTCCCGCATACAACGGAGATGCGCACGAGGTCAAACTTTCAGCAACTCACAGTCTGCTCAGCCGTGTAGCGAGATTTGCTCCTAGCGGGACTGGGTCCTCGGCGCGCAACGAGGGGGCCACTCAACTTTGTCCCGCAACAACGGAGATTCGCACAACAGCGAACGGTCTGCTTTTCGCAACCCTCTGGTTGTCTGGCAGCAAACAGCCAGTGTCCGACACGATACGCCTCCTAGCGGGCTTCCTTCCTTTGGCACGCAACAGGGGGGCCAGAGGGAATTCTACCCGCAGCAACGGAAGCAGCGCGTCGTCTACTAGCCAGTCGCGTCTCAGACGACACGCATCAGCAGAGTCCTTAGTCATGCGCTCTTCGGCCGGCGGGATTCGCTTCGGGCGCGCTACAAGGGGTAGCCCAGTGGAATCCCGCTACACAAAGATCGTGCTCTGACTTTGAACTCCGATTTAGCATGCCCTTTTCCCCGTCCGCGGAAGCCAGCAAGGCCGTAAAGCTTCGCCCGACATCCCGCGTCCGAGTACTCTCATCACAATGCGCACGGTTAGTGCAGCACTCGTTAATGATCCTTCCGCAGGTTCACCTACGGAAACCTTGTTACGACTTTTACTTCCTCTAAAGGATCAAGTTTGAACATCTTTCAATCAACACCGAAGCCATCCAGAGGACGGCCCGGCGGATCGTCCGAAGTTCTCACTAAATCATTCAATCGGTAGTAGCGACGGGCGGTGTGTACAAAGGGCAGGGACGTAATCGACGCAAGCTAATGACTTGCACCTACTAGGGATTCCTGGTTCATGGGGATCCTTGCAGTCCCCAATCCCAACCACGAAAGAGGTTCAGCGGTTACCCGGTCCTCTCGGACAGGGAAGACGCGCTGATTCTTTCAGTGTAGCGCGCGTGCGGCCCAGGACATCTAAGGGCATCACAGACCTGTTATTGCTCACTTTCATATGGCTAGACGCCACTTGTCCCTCTAAGAAGAGTAACGTACCCGAAGATACGTCATCTATTTAGCAGGCTAGAGTCTCGTTCGTTATCGGAATTAACCAGACAAATCGCTCCACCAACTAAGAACGGCCATGCACCACCACCCACCGAATCAAGAAAGAGCTCTCAATCTGTCAATCCTTCCAGTGTCCGGGCCTGGTGAGGTTTCCCGTGTTGAGTCAAATTAAGCCGCAGGCTCCACTCCTGGTGGTGCCCTTCCGTCAATTCCTTTAAGTTTCAGCTTTGCAACCATACTTCCCCCGGAACCCAAAAACTTTGGTTTCCCGGAAGCTGCCCGCAGAGTCATTGAAGTAACGTCTGCGGATCGCTGGTTGGCATCGTTTATGGTTAGAACTAGGGCGGTATCTGATCGCCTTCGAACCTCTAACTTTCGTTCTTGATTAATGAAAACATTCTTGGCAAATGCTTTCGCAGTTGTTCGTCTTGCGACGGTCCAAGAATTTCACCTCTAGCGTCGCAGTACGAATGCCCCCGTCTGTCTCTATTAACCATTACCTCAAGTCCAGAAAACCAACAAAATAAGACCGAGGTCCTATTCCATCATTCCATGCTGTGATATTCAGGCGCGGAGCACCTGCTTTAAGCACTCTAATTTGTTCAAAGTAAACGTACCGGCCACCCAGGACACTCGGTTAAGAGCACCCCGGACAGTCCGGTGGATTGTCCAATCAAGGCAGTGCACACCGCGAGGCGGCACCACCTGATCGCGACCGATATCCAACTACGAGCTTTTTAACCGCAGCAACTTTAATATACGCTATTGGAGCTGGAGTTACCGCGGCTGCTGGCACCAGACTTGCCCTCCAATAGGTCCTCGTTAAAGGATTTAAAGTGTACTCATTCCAATCACAGGGCCTCGGATGAGTCCTGCATCGTTATTTTTCGTCACTACCTCCCCGTGCCGGGAGTGGGTAATTTGCGCGCCTGCTGCCTTCCTTGGATGTGGTAGCCGTTTCTCAGGCTCCCTCTCCGGAATCGAACCCCGATTCCCCGTTACCCGTTGCAACCATGGTAGGCGCATAACCTACCATCGACAGTTGATAAGGCAGACATTTGAAAGATGCGTCGCCGGTGCTAGACCATGCGATCGGCACAAAGTTATTCAGAGTCACCAAGATACGGACCGAAGTCCGATTGGTCTTGATCTAATAAAAGCACCCCTTCCGTAAGGTCGGGGCTATTGTGCATGTATTAGCTCTAGAATTACCACAGTTATCCAAGTAGGATAGTACGATCTAAGGAACCATAACTGATTTATTGAGCCATTCGCGGTTTCGCTGCATAACAGCTTGTACTTAGACATGCATGGCTTAATCTTTGAGACAAGCATATGCTACTGGCAGGATCAACCAGGTAACTGCTGTGAACCTCGCCGAAGCGAGGACACTCAGTTCGAGACGGTCCCACTGGACCCGTCTCTTCTCACTCAACATACGAGAAGCGTCTTGAAAAAGACACTCTCCGTTTCGCATCGACAATGGGCCAGTTCTCTCGCACATACCGTCCACCCGACGGATTCGTCAATTTCGTGCTGCTTCCTCGTTCCACTTCCAGTCATACACGTTTCCTTTGCCTGCAGATCATCGATATACGATAATGCAGATATTGCCGTGACAACAATTTCCTTCGAGTCGGAACCTGCAACAAAGCACAAAAAGTGCTCCGAGAATCGTCCGTCTCTAAGGCAGATGGCACAGCCTGCTCAACACCAAATTTCTACTAAACGGAGCCTGCAACAGAACTCACAAAGCTTTCCCAGCTACCGCGTGTTTGCACAACCCTTGTGCTACTCTGCGGTGACCAAGTCAGTCCTCGTTCGCTCCGAGAATCGTCCGTCTTTCGGTCCTCGATGCCTCACACCAGTACCTTCCTTCAAAATGGAACCTGCAGCAGAGTGCCAGAAACGCTGCTAGTCATCTCACTCCGGCCTTCCAACCGAGGCACAAACCTATATGTTCAAGCGCTCCGAGAATCGTCCGTCTCTCCGGCTTTAGGACCGAATGCTAGGCTTAAAATCCTACTAGAAGAAGCTTACTACAGAGCTCATGAGAAGTGGTCATCACAGCCTTTAAAAAGGCGTGTCCCCTGCAATCTCATTCGCTCCGAGAATAGTCCGTCTTTCGGATTCCGTCGCCTTACACCCAGCACCTGCCTTCGAAACGAAACCTGCAACAGAACGCCAGAAACGCTACAAGCCATCTCACCCCAGCCTTTCAACCGACGCACAAACTAGCATGTTCACACACTCCGTGAACGCCCATCTCTCCGGCTTCAGGACCGAATGCTCGGCGTAAAATCCTACTAGACTGAGCTTGCTACCGAACTCATGAGAAGTGGTCATCACAGCCTTTAAAAAGGCGTGTCCCCTGCAATCTCATTCGCTCCGAGAATAGTCCGTCTTTCGGATTCCGTCACCTCACACCCAGTACCTTTCCTTCAAAACGGAACCTGCAACAGAACGCCAGAAACGCTGCAAGTCGTCTCACCCCGGCCTTTCAACCGAGGCACAAACCTGCATGTTCACACGCTCCGAGAACCGTCCGTCTCTCAGGCTGTAGCACCCTTCATCTTCGTCAAACCCTACTGAGCTCGCTTATCACGAAAGCTCCCGAGACGCCACCAGTCTCCACAGCCTCGAAAGGCGTGCCCCCGGTATCCTCGCTCGCTCCGTGATCCGCCCGCCTCTCGGCTCTGACTCCGACTACTAGGTACTACATATATGTTTCGGAAGCCTCCGGTGACTGCGACATGGCACAACTACCGATACTTGTGGACTTAGAAAAATCGCGATGGGTGTGAAATGAAAAGTGGAATAAAAGGGAGGGGGGAATGAAAATAGGAAAGGGAAATGATATGGTATAATAGAGGAACAATAATTACATCTTTTGTGCATGTTTTAAAAGCATTTCTAACAAGTTAAAAAACACGATTTCTTCCGAAATGAACCGAATCAGGCCTAAAGTGATTGGAGATGATTCTAACTGAATAAAACTGAACATTTTATTAATAAAACTTTTCTATTTTTTCACTTTTTCGTCACTTTTCGTTCGATACTTTTAAGGATTTGAAGGCGGACATGTCGCATACGGCTGGTACTAGACTTGCAGGATTCAAATAATTATCGGAAAAAAAGATTTAGAAACGTGAAAAACAAGATACAGGATAGAAATAAAACATCGGGAAAGGTAAATTAATTAATGTTTCATTACGACGCACAAC
>JAUPMV010000156.1:0-7500 GCA_030848855.1 Branchinecta sandiegonensis
GGCCTCCTTCCTTTGGCGCACGACATGGGGGCCAATGAAATTCTTCCCGCGGCAACGGAGTTGCACACAACGACAAACACCCCGCTATCGCCTCCAGTTCGATCGTCAAGTGCGCTTCGATCCTAGCGGGCCTTCGTCCTCGACACGCAACAAGGGGGCCACTCAACTCCGTCCCGCATACAACGGAGATGCGCACGAGGTCAAACTTTCAGCAACTCACAGTCTGCTCAGCCGTATAGCGAGATTTGCTCCTAGCGGGACTGGGTCCTCGGCGCGCAACGAGGGGGCCACTCAACTTTGTCCCGCAACAACGGAGATTCGCACAACAGCGAACGGTCTGCTTTTCGCAACCCTCTGGTTGTCTGGCAGCAAACAGCCAGTGTCCGACACGATACGCCTCCTAGCGGGCTTCCTTCCTTTGGCACGCAACAGGGGGGCCAGAGGGAATTCTACCCGCAGCAACGGAAGCAGCGCGTCGTCTACTAGCCAGTCGCGTCTCAGACGACACGCATCAGCAGAGTCCTTAGTCATGCGCTCTTCGGCCGGCGGGATTCGCTTCGGGCGCGCTACAAGGGGTAGCCCAGTGGAATCCCGCTACACAAAGATCGTGCTCTGACTTTGAACTCCGATTTAGCATGCCCTTTTCCCCGTCCGCGGAAGCCAGCAAGGCCGTAAAGCTTCGCCCGACATCCCGCGTCCGAGTACTCTCATCACAATGCGCACGGTTAGTGCAGCACTCGTTAATGATCCTTCCGCAGGTTCACCTACGGAAACCTTGTTACGACTTTTACTTCCTCTAAAGGATCAAGTTTGAACATCTTTCAATCAACACCGAAGCCATCCAGAGGACGGCCCGGCGGATCGTCCGAAGTTCTCACTAAATCATTCAATCGGTAGTAGCGACGGGCGGTGTGTACAAAGGGCAGGGACGTAATCGACGCAAGCTAATGACTTGCACCTACTAGGGATTCCTGGTTCATGGGGATCCTTGCAGTCCCCAATCCCAACCACGAAAGAGGTTCAGCGGTTACCCGGTCCTCTCGGACAGGGAAGACGCGCTGATTCTTTCAGTGTAGCGCGCGTGCGGCCCAGGACATCTAAGGGCATCACAGACCTGTTATTGCTCACTTTCATATGGCTAGACGCCACTTGTCCCTCTAAGAAGAGTAACGTACCCGAAGATACGTCATCTATTTAGCAGGCTAGAGTCTCGTTCGTTATCGGAATTAACCAGACAAATCGCTCCACCAACTAAGAACGGCCATGCACCACCACCCACCGAATCAAGAAAGAGCTCTCAATCTGTCAATCCTTCCAGTGTCCGGGCCTGGTGAGGTTTCCCGTGTTGAGTCAAATTAAGCCGCAGGCTCCACTCCTGGTGGTGCCCTTCCGTCAATTCCTTTAAGTTTCAGCTTTGCAACCATACTTCCCCCGGAACCCAAAAACTTTGGTTTCCCGGAAGCTGCCCGCAGAGTCATTGAAGTAACGTCTGCGGATCGCTGGTTGGCATCGTTTATGGTTAGAACTAGGGCGGTATCTGATCGCCTTCGAACCTCTAACTTTCGTTCTTGATTAATGAAAACATTCTTGGCAAATGCTTTCGCAGTTGTTCGTCTTGCGACGGTCCAAGAATTTCACCTCTAGCGTCGCAGTACGAATGCCCCCGTCTGTCTCTATTAACCATTACCTCAAGTCCAGAAAACCAACAAAATAAGACCGAGGTCCTATTCCATCATTCCATGCTGTGATATTCAGGCGCGGAGCACCTGCTTTAAGCACTCTAATTTGTTCAAAGTAAACGTACCGGCCACCCAGGACACTCGGTTAAGAGCACCCCGGACAGTCCGGTGGATTGTCCAATCAAGGCAGTGCACACCGCGAGGCGGCACCACCTGATCGCGACCGATATCCAACTACGAGCTTTTTAACCGCAGCAACTTTAATATACGCTATTGGAGCTGGAGTTACCGCGGCTGCTGGCACCAGACTTGCCCTCCAATAGGTCCTCGTTAAAGGATTTAAAGTGTACTCATTCCAATCACAGGGCCTCGGATGAGTCCTGCATCGTTATTTTTCGTCACTACCTCCCCGTGCCGGGAGTGGGTAATTTGCGCGCCTGCTGCCTTCCTTGGATGTGGTAGCCGTTTCTCAGGCTCCCTCTCCGGAATCGAACCCCGATTCCCCGTTACCCGTTGCAACCATGGTAGGCGCATAACCTACCATCGACAGTTGATAAGGCAGACATTTGAAAGATGCGTCGCCGGTGCTAGACCATGCGATCGGCACAAAGTTATTCAGAGTCACCAAGATACGGACCGAAGTCCGATTGGTCTTGATCTAATAAAAGCACCCCTTCCGTAAGGTCGGGGCTATTGTGCATGTATTAGCTCTAGAATTACCACAGTTATCCAAGTAGGATAGTACGATCTAAGGAACCATAACTGATTTATTGAGCCATTCGCGGTTTCGCTGCATAACAGCTTGTACTTAGACATGCATGGCTTAATCTTTGAGACAAGCATATGCTACTGGCAGGATCAACCAGGTAACTGCTGTGAACCTCGCCGAAGCGAGGACACTCAGTTCGAGACGGTCCCACTGGACCCGTCTCTTCTCACTCAACATACGAGAAGCGTCTTGAAAAAGACACTCTCCGTTTCGCATCGACAATGGGCCAGTTCTCTCGCACATACCGTCCACCCGACGGATTCGTCAATTTCGTGCTGCTTCCTCGTTCCACTTCCAGTCATACACGTTTCCTTTGCCTGCAGATCATCGATATACGATAATGCAGATATTGCCGTGACAACAATTTCCTTCGAGTCGGAACCTGCAACAAAGCACAAAAAGTGCTCCGAGAATCGTCCGTCTCTAAGGCAGATGGCACAGCCTGCTCAACACCAAATTTCTACTAAACGGAGCCTGCAACAGAACTCACAAAGCTTTCCCAGCTACCGCGTGTTTGCACAACCCTTGTGCTACTCTGCGGTGACCAAGTCAGTCCTCGTTCGCTCCGAGAATCGTCCGTCTTTCGGTCCTCGATGCCTCACACCAGTACCTTCCTTCAAAATGGAACCTGCAGCAGAGTGCCAGAAACGCTGCTAGTCATCTCACTCCGGCCTTCCAACCGAGGCACAAACCTATATGTTCAAGCGCTCCGAGAATCGTCCGTCTCTCCGGCTTTAGGACCGAATGCTAGGCTTAAAATCCTACTAGAAGAAGCTTACTACAGAGCTCATGAGAAGTGGTCATCACAGCCTTTAAAAAGGCGTGTCCCCTGCAATCTCATTCGCTCCGAGAATAGTCCGTCTTTCGGATTCCGTCGCCTTACACCCAGCACCTGCCTTCGAAACGAAACCTGCAACAGAACGCCAGAAACGCTACAAGCCATCTCACCCCAGCCTTTCAACCGACGCACAAACTAGCATGTTCACACACTCCGTGAACGCCCATCTCTCCGGCTTCAGGACCGAATGCTCGGCGTAAAATCCTACTAGACTGAGCTTGCTACCGAACTCATGAGAAGTGGTCATCACAGCCTTTAAAAAGGCGTGTCCCCTGCAATCTCATTCGCTCCGAGAATAGTCCGTCTTTCGGATTCCGTCACCTCACACCCAGTACCTTTCCTTCAAAACGGAACCTGCAACAGAACGCCAGAAACGCTGCAAGTCGTCTCACCCCGGCCTTTCAACCGAGGCACAAACCTGCATGTTCACACGCTCCGAGAACCGTCCGTCTCTCAGGCTGTAGCACCCTTCATCTTCGTCAAACCCTACTGAGCTCGCTTATCACGAAAGCTCCCGAGACGCCACCAGTCTCCACAGCCTCGAAAGGCGTGCCCCCGGTATCCTCGCTCGCTCCGTGATCCGCCCGCCTCTCGGCTCTGACTCCGACTACTAGGTACTACATATATGTTTCGGAAGCCTCCGGTGACTGCGACATGGCACAACTACCGATACTTGTGGACTTAGAAAAATCGCGATGGGTGTGAAATGAAAAGTGGAATAAAAGGGAGGGGGGAATGAAAATAGGAAAGGGAAATGATATGGTATAATAGAGGAACAATAATTACATCTTTTGTGCATGTTTTAAAAGCATTTCTAACAAGTTAAAAAACACGATTTCTTCCGAAATGAACCGAATCAGGCCTAAAGTGATTGGAGATGATTCTAACTGAATAAAACTGAACATTTTATTAATAAAACTTTTCTATTTTTTCACTTTTTCGTCACTTTTCGTTCGATACTTTTAAGGATTTGAAGGCGGACATGTCGCATACGGCTGGTACTAGACTTGCAGGATTCAAATAATTATCGGAAAAAAAGATTTAGAAACGTGAAAAACAAGATACAGGATAGAAATAAAACATCGGGAAAGGTAAATTAATTAATGTTTCATTACGACGCACAACTTTTGTTTGAAAAACTAAAAAAAAAAATCTCGGCAGGTGAAAAACAATACCTAGGATAGAAAAAAAACATCGGAATTGATAAATTAATAAACGCTGCATTCCCCGGCAATAAGTTATACCAAAAAACCCAAAGTTTTCGACTGTTTTAGCTTAAACGATGATGATAAAGTACTTCAAAAGATCGAAAACTAGCGTCAAAAAGTTTCGGATCATGTCCTGCAATATAAATAAAGCAGTCTCATAACTTTTAAACCTATTTTTCACCTTTCTATTGCTTATTTTAACCGTAACTTCTTTGATTTTGAAACTTTCCATTGTTCACAACAGAAAACAAAATGGCGTCTGTCTGCCGGTAATTGTGCGCCCCACGTGTTCCCGATATTTGTTGAATCTTTGTCCGCCTTTTCGCTTCATTTCCTTAAGCCCATAACTATCCCGTCTTTTCTATTATCGGAAGATCTCCACAATTTCAATTTCTTCCTTATTTTGCCGTTTCCTAGTTGATTCCGTCTGCAACCCACTTAATTCAAGATTCTTCCGTTGCTAACAAAGGAAACAAAATGGCGGCTGTTAAATAGCCATTTATTAGAATCTGAACAATATTCAATATTATCGTGATGACTCTGCATGAATTTCCTTTTATTTGAGCTCTCTTGCCTTCTTAGCACGTTTTAAGAATCCACAATAACTTTTCGTATTCGCGAAAGCAGTTTCCTTTTATATTATTCAATTTTTGATAAATCATCTATTCGTCCGACCGCGATTCTTCCTTTCGCCAACGGCCATACCACGTTGAAAGTACCCAGTCTCGTCAGATCCTGGAATGTCACACAACGTCGGGCCCGGTCAGTACTTAGATGGGTGACCGCTTGGGAACACCGGGTGCTGTTGGCTTTTTGCAATTTTGCTAAGTCCAAAAGTTGGTTAAAAATTAAAAAGTGCAGCGATGAGGTCTCTGACCCAAATTAGGTCGGGCGCCGCAATAAAAAAAAATTTTGGTCCGGAGACCTCGATCACCTTCGAAAAGACGTGGCGGACGCAGCGTGAAATCGGATCTCAAAGCGCTTTGAACTTGACGGGTCGGACGCAGCGTGAAATCGGATATCAAAGCGCTTTGAACTTGACGGGTCGGACACAGCGTGAAATGAGATCTCAAAGCGCTTTGAAGATTGAAGTTGACGTGGAGGACGCAGCGTGAAAAATATTTCGGACGTGATCCCTGTTCGAGTGAAATTTGCTAAGTCCAAAAGTTGGTTAAAAATTAAAAAGTGCAGCGATGAGGTCTCTGACCCAAATTAGGTCGGGCGCCGCTTTAAAAAAATATTTGGTCCGGGGAGCTTCGCCTTCGATTTCACGCTGCGGACCCCGTTGGAAAAAAACTTGGACGGCTGGATCCCAGCTCGAGTGAAATTTGCTAAGTCCAAAAATTCGGTTAAAACTCGAAAAGTGCAACGATGAGGTCTCTGATCCAAATTAGGTCGGGCGCCGCATTAAAAAAAAATTTTGTCCGGAGACCTCGGTCGCCTTCGAAAAGACGTGGCGGACGCAGCGTGAAATCGGAACTCAAAGCGCTTTGAACTTGACGGGTCGGGCGCAGCGTGAAATGAGATCTCAAAGCGCTTTGAAGTTTGAAGATGCCGTGGAGGACGCAGCGTGAAAAATATTTCGGACGTGATCCCTGTTCGAGTGAAATTTGCTAAGTCCAAAAGTTGGTTAAAAATTAAAAAGTGCAGCGATGAGGTCTCTGACCCAAATTAGGTCGGGCGCCGCTTTAAAAAAATATTTTGTCCGGAGACCTCGGTCGCCTTCGAAAAGACGTGGCGGACGCAGCGTGAAATCGGAACTCAAAGCGCTTTGAACTTGACGGGTCGGGCGCAGCGTGAAATGAGATCTCAAAGCGCTTTGAAGTTTGAAGATGCCGTGGAGGACGCAGCGTGAAAAATATTTCGGACGTGATCCCTGTTCGAGTGAAATTTGCTAAGTCCAAAAGTTGGATAAAAATTAAAAAGTGCAGCGATGAGGTCTCTGACACAAATAAGGTCGGGCGCCGCAATAAAAAAAAAATTGGTCTTTTTGCAGGTAGGATCCTGGTTCGTTGATTGATATTATGACAAAGTCCAACTTGGAGTCAGGATCCGAGTTCGTTGACTGAAATTTGACTAAGTCCAACTTGGAGTCAGGATCCGAGTTCGTTGACTGAAATTTGACTAAGTCCAACTTGGAGTCAGGATCCGAGTTCGTTGACTGAAATTTGACTAAGTCCAACTTGGAGTCAGGATCCGAGTTCGTTGACTGAAATTTGACTAAGTCCAACTTGGAGTCAGGATCCGAGTTCGTTGACTGAAATTTGACTAAGTCCAACTTGGAGTCAGGATCCGAGTTCGTTGACTGAAATTTGACTAAGTCCAACTTGGAGTCAGGATCCGAGTTCGTTGACTGAAATTTGACTAAGTCCAACTTGGAGTCAGGATCCGAGTTCGTTGACTGAAATTTGACTAAGTCCAACTTGGAGTCAGGATCCGAGTTCGTTGACTGAAATTTGACTAAGTCCAACTTGGAGTCAGGATCCGAGTTCGTTGACTGAAATTTGACTAAGTCCAACTTGGAGTCAGGATCCGAGTTCGTTGACTGAAATTTGACTAAGTCCAACTTGGAGTCAGGATCCGAGTTCGTTGACTGAAATTTGACTAAGTCCAACTTGGAGTCAGGATCCGAGTTCGTTGACTGAAATTTGACTAAGTCCAACTTGGAGTCAGGATCCGAGTTCGTTGACTGAAATTTGACTAAGTCCAACTTGGAGTCAGGATCCGAGTTCGTTGACTGAAATTTGACTAAGTCCAACTTGGAGTCAGGATCCGAGTTCGTTGACTGAAATTTGACTAAGTCCAACTTGGAGTCAGGATCCGAGTTCGTTGACTGAAATTTGACTAAGTCCAACTTGGAGTCAGGATCCGAGTTCGTTGACTGAAATTTGACTAAGTCCAACTTGGAGTCAGGATCCGAGTTCGTTGACTGAAATTTGACTAAGTCCAACTTGGAGTCAGGATCCGAGTTCGTTGACTGAAATTTGACTAAGTCCAACTTGGAGT
>JAUPMV010000156.1:15000-25000 GCA_030848855.1 Branchinecta sandiegonensis
CACGATAATATTGAATATTGTTCAGATTCTAATAAAGGGCTATTTAACAGCCGCCATTTTGTTTCCTTTGTTAGCAACGGAAGAATCTTGAATTAAGTGGGTTGCAGACGGAATCAACTAGGAAACGGCAAAATAAGGAAGAAATTGAAATTGTGGAGATCTTCCGATAATAGAAAAGACGGGATAGTTATGGGCTTAAGGAAATGAAGCGAAAAGGCGGACAAAGATTCAACAAATATCGGGAACACGTGGGGCGCACAATTACCGGCAGACAGACGCCATTTTGTTTTCTGTTGTGAACAATGGAAAGTTTCAAAATCAAAGAAGTTACGGTTAAAATAAGCAATAGAAAGGTGAAAAATAGGTTTAAAAGTTATGAGACTGCTTTATTTATATTGCAGGACATGATCCGAAACTTTTTGACGCTAGTTTTCGATCTTTTGAAGTACTTTATCATCATCGTTTAAGCTAAAACAGTCGAAAACTTTGGGTTTTTTGGTATAACTTATTGCCGGGGAATGCAGCGTTTATTAATTTATCAATTCCGATGTTTTTTTTCTATCCTAGGTATTGTTTTTCACCTGCCGAGATTTTTTTTTTTAGTTTTTCAAACAAAAGTTGTGCGTCGTAATGAAACATTAATTAATTTACCTTTCCCGATGTTTTATTTCTATCCTGTATCTTGTTTTTCACGTTTCTAAATCTTTTTTTCCGATAATTATTTGAATCCTGCAAGTCTAGTACCAGCCGTATGCGACATGTCCGCCTTCAAATCCTTAAAAGTATCGAACGAAAAGTGACGAAAAAGTGAAAAAATAGAAAAGTTTTATTAATAAAATGTTCAGATTTATTCAGTTAGAATCATCTCCAATCACTTTAGGCCTGATTCGGTTCATTTCGGAAGAAATCGTGTTTTTTAACTTGTTAGAAATGCTTTTAAAACATGCACAAAAGATGTAATTATTGTTCCTCTATTATACCATATCATTTCCCTTTCCTATTTTCATTCCCCCCTCCCTTTTATTCCACTTTTCATTTCACACCCATCGCGATTTTTCTAAGTCCACAAGTATCGGTAGTTGTGCCATGTCGCAGTCACCGGAGGCTTCCGAAACATATATGTAGTACCTAGTAGTCGGAGTCAGAGCCGAGAGGCGGGCGGATCACGGAGCGAGCGAGGATACCGGGGGCACGCCTTTCGAGGCTGTGGAGACTGGTGGCGTCTCGGGAGCTTTCGTGATAAGCGAGCTCAGTAGGGTTGGACGAAGATGAAGGGTGCTACAGCCTGAGAGACGGACGGTTCTCGGAGCGTGTGAACATGCAGGTTTGTGCCTCGGTTGAAAGGCCGGGGTGAGACGACTTGCAGCGTTTCTGGCGTTCTGTTGCAGGTTCCGTTTTGAAGGAAAGGTACTGGGTGTGAGGTGACGGAATCCGAAAGACGGACTATTCTCGGAGCGAATGAGATTGCAGGGGACACGCCTTTTTAAAGGCTGTGATGACCACTTCTCATGAGTTCGGTAGCAAGCTCAGTCTAGTAGGATTTTACGCCGAGCATTCGGTCCTGAAGCCGGAGAGATGGGCGTTCACGGAGTGTGTGAACATGCTAGTTTGTGCGTCGGTTGAAAGGCTGGGGTGAGATGGCTTGTAGCGTTTCTGGCGTTCTGTTGCAGGTTTCGTTTCGAAGGCAGGTGCTGGGTGTAAGGCGACGGAATCCGAAAGACGGACTATTCTCGGAGCGAATGAGATTGCAGGGGACACGCCTTTTTAAAGGCTGTGATGACCACTTCTCATGAGCTCTGTAGTAAGCTTCTTCTAGTAGGATTTTAAGCCTAGCATTCGGTCCTAAAGCCGGAGAGACGGACGATTCTCGGAGCGCTTGAACATATAGGTTTGTGCCTCGGTTGGAAGGCCGGAGTGAGATGACTAGCAGCGTTTCTGGCACTCTGCTGCAGGTTCCATTTTGAAGGAAGGTACTGGTGTGAGGCATCGAGGACCGAAAGACGGACGATTCTCGGAGCGAACGAGGACTGACTTGGTCACCGCAGAGTAGCACAAGGGTTGTGCAAACACGCGGTAGCTGGGAAAGCTTTGTGAGTTCTGTTGCAGGCTCCGTTTAGTAGAAATTTGGTGTTGAGCAGGCTGTGCCATCTGCCTTAGAGACGGACGATTCTCGGAGCACTTTTTGTGCTTTGTTGCAGGTTCCGACTCGAAGGAAATTGTTGTCACGGCAATATCTGCATTATCGTATATCGATGATCTGCAGGCAAAGGAAACGTGTATGACTGGAAGTGGAACGAGGAAGCAGCACGAAATTGACGAATCCGTCGGGTGGACGGTATGTGCGAGAGAACTGGCCCATTGTCGATGCGAAACGGAGAGTGTCTTTTTCAAGACGCTTCTCGTATGTTGAGTGAGAAGAGACGGGTCCAGTGGGACCGTCTCGAACTGAGTGTCCTCGCTTCGGCGAGGTTCACAGCAGTTACCTGGTTGATCCTGCCAGTAGCATATGCTTGTCTCAAAGATTAAGCCATGCATGTCTAAGTACAAGCTGTTATGCAGCGAAACCGCGAATGGCTCAATAAATCAGTTATGGTTCCTTAGATCGTACTATCCTACTTGGATAACTGTGGTAATTCTAGAGCTAATACATGCACAATAGCCCCGACCTTACGGAAGGGGTGCTTTTATTAGATCAAGACCAATCGGACTTCGGTCCGTATCTTGGTGACTCTGAATAACTTTGTGCCGATCGCATGGTCTAGCACCGGCGACGCATCTTTCAAATGTCTGCCTTATCAACTGTCGATGGTAGGTTATGCGCCTACCATGGTTGCAACGGGTAACGGGGAATCGGGGTTCGATTCCGGAGAGGGAGCCTGAGAAACGGCTACCACATCCAAGGAAGGCAGCAGGCGCGCAAATTACCCACTCCCGGCACGGGGAGGTAGTGACGAAAAATAACGATGCAGGACTCATCCGAGGCCCTGTGATTGGAATGAGTACACTTTAAATCCTTTAACGAGGACCTATTGGAGGGCAAGTCTGGTGCCAGCAGCCGCGGTAACTCCAGCTCCAATAGCGTATATTAAAGTTGCTGCGGTTAAAAAGCTCGTAGTTGGATATCGGTCGCGATCAGGTGGTGCCGCCTCGCGGTGTGCACTGCCTTGATTGGACAATCCACCGGACTGTCCGGGGTGCTCTTAACCGAGTGTCCTGGGTGGCCGGTACGTTTACTTTGAACAAATTAGAGTGCTTAAAGCAGGTGCTCCGCGCCTGAATATCACAGCATGGAATGATGGAATAGGACCTCGGTCTTATTTTGTTGGTTTTCTGGACTTGAGGTAATGGTTAATAGAGACAGACGGGGGCATTCGTACTGCGACGCTAGAGGTGAAATTCTTGGACCGTCGCAAGACGAACAACTGCGAAAGCATTTGCCAAGAATGTTTTCATTAATCAAGAACGAAAGTTAGAGGTTCGAAGGCGATCAGATACCGCCCTAGTTCTAACCATAAACGATGCCAACCAGCGATCCGCAGACGTTACTTCAATGACTCTGCGGGCAGCTTCCGGGAAACCAAAGTTTTTGGGTTCCGGGGGAAGTATGGTTGCAAAGCTGAAACTTAAAGGAATTGACGGAAGGGCACCACCAGGAGTGGAGCCTGCGGCTTAATTTGACTCAACACGGGAAACCTCACCAGGCCCGGACACTGGAAGGATTGACAGATTGAGAGCTCTTTCTTGATTCGGTGGGTGGTGGTGCATGGCCGTTCTTAGTTGGTGGAGCGATTTGTCTGGTTAATTCCGATAACGAACGAGACTCTAGCCTGCTAAATAGATGACGTATCTTCGGGTACGTTACTCTTCTTAGAGGGACAAGTGGCGTCTAGCCATATGAAAGTGAGCAATAACAGGTCTGTGATGCCCTTAGATGTCCTGGGCCGCACGCGCGCTACACTGAAAGAATCAGCGCGTCTTCCCTGTCCGAGAGGACCGGGTAACCGCTGAACCTCTTTCGTGGTTGGGATTGGGGACTGCAAGGATCCCCATGAACCAGGAATCCCTAGTAGGTGCAAGTCATTAGCTTGCGTCGATTACGTCCCTGCCCTTTGTACACACCGCCCGTCGCTACTACCGATTGAATGATTTAGTGAGAACTTCGGACGATCCGCGGGGCCGTCCTCTGGATGGCTTCGGTGTTGATTGAAAGATGTTCAAACTTGATCCTTTAGAGGAAGTAAAAGTCGTAACAAGGTTTCCGTAGGTGAACCTGCGGAAGGATCATTAACGAGTGCTGCACTAACCGTGCGCATTGTGATGAGAGTACTCGGACGCGGGATGTCGGGCGAAGCTTTACGGCCTTGCTGGCTTCCGCGGACGGGGAAAAGGGCATGCTAAATCGGAGTTCAAAGTCAGAGCACGATCTTTGTGTAGCGGGATTCCACTGGGCTACCCCTTGTAGCGCGCCCGAAGCGAATCCCGCCGGCCGAAGAGCGCATGACTAAGGACTCTGCTGATGCGTGTCGTCTGAGACGCGACTGGCTAGTAGACGACGCGCTGCTTCCGTTGCTGCGGGTAGAATTCCCTCTGGCCCCCCTGTTGCGTGCCAAAGGAAGGAAGCCCGCTAGGAGGCGTATCGTGTCGGACACTGGCTGTTTGCTGCCAGACAACCAGAGGGTTGCGAAAAGCAGACCGTTCGCTGTTGTGCGAATCTCCGTTGTTGCGGGACAAAGTTGAGTGGCCCCCTCGTTGCGCGCCGAGGACCCAGTCCCGCTAGGAGCAAATCTCGCTATACGGCTGAGCAGACTGTGAGTTGCTGAAAGTTTGACCTCGTGCGCATCTCCGTTGTATGCGGGACGGAGTTGAGTGGCCCCCTTGTTGCGTGTCGAGGACGAAGGCCCGCTAGGATCGAAGCGCACTTGACGATCGAACTGGAGGCGATAGCGGGGTGTTTGTCGTTGTGTGCAACTCCGTTGCCGCGGGAAGAATTTCATTGGCCCCCATGTCGTGCGCCAAAGGAAGGAGGCCTGCTAGGAGTGGATCGCGCTATACGATTGAACCGGCTGCGAAGAGCGTTGGTCTTTTGCGAATCTCCGTTGTATGCGGGACAGAGTTGAGGGGCCCCCTTGTTGCGTGCTGAGGACGAAGGCCCGCTCGGATCGAGTCGCAATTGAACCAGCAATCTCTGCAGTATCCGCCGTAGTCCTTTGGATTGGAGGAGAGATTAATTTCTCTCCTCGGAGTTTGTTGTTTTGTGAGAAACACTTGTTTTATTGTTGAACCGTTGCTTGTGGACTCTTCTTATTCGGGTGAAAATCCGATGAGAAAACCGAGAAATGACCCTGGGGGATGGATCACTCGGCTCGTATCACGAAGACGAACGCAGCTAGACGCGTGATTCCATGCGAACTGCAGGACACATGGAACGTCTATCCTTCGAACGCACATGGCAGTCCAGCCTCTGGCTTGGACTACACCTGGCTGAGGGTCGGTTTATTATATACATACGACTGGGAGTTGGTACGCGGTGGGGTGACACCCACGGCTAAGACTCCCTGGGTTCGTAATCTGGGAGGATTCCCGATGGCCTCGCTGCCGTTCAGGGCAACCTTCTTAAATGTATGGCAATGTCCGACGAGATCCGGCACCTGTTCGCAGACTAGCTGGGGAACGTCGTTCGTGAGATTTGCCGCTGGGGCGTACGCCTGGTCACCGCAGAGTAGCGCACGTGGCGCGAAAATACGCGGTAGCCGGGATGTGCTTTGAATAATTCGTTTCGTTGTCACTAGTGAGGTGTGGAAGACAAGAGGGCAAGTCGGACCATGGCAGTGAGAGATAAAGTGAGACGAAAAGAATGGGCACATAAACGTACGATACCGGTCGCGGCGAGTCTTGTGGACGATGGTCCCGATACGCTGGAACTGTCTATATACGGGTGAGCGTCGATGCTCGATGGAACTTATCGTTGCTGGCGAGTGTTCTCAGTCGTGAGACCTCAACCAAACCTATTCTCTGACCTCAGCTCAGGTGAGGCGACCCGCTTGACTTAAGCATATTAGTCAGCGGAGGAAAAGAAACTAACAAGGATTCCCCTAGTAGCGGCGAGCGAAGAGGGAAGAGCCCAGCACCAAGGGCCGGTCGTAGCCTCACGGCCGCGGCTCGGCCGATGCGGTGTTTAGGAGCTCCTTGAACCCTCGTTCACCAAGTCTAAAGTCCTCATGAATGTGGCTCGATTGCCCAAAGCGGGTGTCAGGCCCTTAGGACTGGTGTTCGAAGGCCCATGGGAGTCTCCTTAGAGTCGGGTTGCTTGAGCGTGCAGCCCTAAGCAGGTGGTAAACTCCATCTAAGGCTAAATATGGATACGAGACCGATAGTGGACAAGTACCGCGAGGGAAAGTTGAAAAGAACTTTGAAGAGAGAGTTCAATAGTGCGTGAAATCCTCCAGGGGGTTAAACGGATGGACCTTCGAAGCTCGAGCCGTTTCGGGATCAGCGTTCGTGCAATGTCTGTCTCGGTAGCGCGGTTGCGGCTTGCCGTGGATCGCGTGGCTGGGGCGGTGCCTCTGTGCGGGCGTGTATTCCTGTGCGGATTCGTATCCTGCACGTGACTGGGGCGGCGTCAGACGGATCCGGTTTCGAGGTGCTTCGGCATCGAGGGCTGGTCTCCCGGCGCTGGCTCGGTTCGTTTCTAGAGTCCGCGGGGCAATCGTGGCGAGTCGCAAGACTGTCGGCCACGGGGCCCATGCCCGCGGACGCGCAGGAAGTAGGCGGGACCCATCCGACCCGTCTTGAAACACGGACCAAGGAGTCTAACATGTGCGCGAGTCGTAGGTTGATAAAGACCGAAGGCGAAATGAAAGTGAAGGCACTGCTTGCGGTGCTGAGGGGAGATCCCGTTTCACCTCGGTGGCTCGGGCGCATCCCCGGGGCGTCGCGATCCCGTTGCGGATGCGACGCACCAAGAGCGTACACGTTGGGACCCGAAAGATGGTGACCTATGCCTGGCCAGGTCGAAGTCAGGGGAAACCCTGATGGAGGACCGCAGCGATTCTGACGTGCAAATCGATCGTCGGAGCTTGGTATAGGGGCGAAAGACTAATCGAACCGTCTAGTAGCTGGTTCCTCCCGAAGTTTCCCTCAGGATAGCTGGCGCTCAATGCAAGGAGACGGAGTCTCATCCGGTAAAGCGAATGATTAGAGGCCTTGGGGCCGTAACGGCCTCAACCTATTCTCAAACTTTCAATGGGTGAGAAGCCCAGCCGAACTTGATGTGCGGCGGGGATTTCGGATCCGAGTGCCCAGTGGGCCACTTTTGGTAAGCAGAACTGGCGCTGTGGGATGAACCAAACGTTCGGTTAAAGCGCCTAAACAACGCATATTCCGGATCCCACGAAAAGGAGTTGGTTGCTCCAGACAGCAGGACGGTGGCCATGGAGGTCGGAACCCGCTTAGGAGTGTGTAACAACTCACCTGCCGAAGCAACTAGCCCTTAAAATGGGAGGCGCTATAGCGTTGTGCTTATACCGGACCGCCGGACGTGAAGCTCGTCGGCCCTTGTGGCTGGCGCTGACACGCCGGTGAGTAGGGAGGTCGCACCGATCGCGTAGAAGGGTTTGGGCGTGGGCCTGCCTGGAGCGGTCGGTGGCGCAGATCTTGGTGGTAGTAGCAAATACTCAAGAGGGATCCTTGAGGCCTGACGTGGGGAAGGTTTCCATGTGAACAGTGGTTGGACATGGGTCAGTCGGTCCTAAGCCGAACCTGAAATGGGTCCATGACGAGCGCATCTCCCTCTGGCGCAGACGTGCGAGCTCGTGGATAGGCGAAAGGGAATCCCGTTCTCATTCGGGAGCCTGGTTGGGGAACCGTTCGAGCTCTCGTGCTCGTCGTGGCAACACGAATAATCCTTGGGACGCTGGTGGAGACGCCGGGAAGAGTTTTCTTTTCTGCTTAAGGGAGCAACGTCCCTGGAATTCTGTCGTGGAGAGATAGGGATATGTTTCCGAAGAGCGTCGCATTTGTGCGACGTCCGTGCGTTTCTACCGGCCCTTGAAAACCAAGGGGAGGGCCACGTGAACGATCCCACCAGACCGTACCGATATCCGCATCAGGTCCCCAAGGTGAACAGCCTCTAGGCGATAGACGAATGTAGGTAAGGGAAATCGGCAAATTGGATCCTTAACTTCGGGATAAGGATTGGCTCTGAAGGTCGAGAGGGTCGGGCTTGGTAGCAGGAAGCGGCTGGCTACAGAGTCGGGCTTGGGCGCCTTAACGGGCGCTCCGATCCCTTCTCAAGCCGGCCGTGGATGGCCCTCGCAGTTGCGGCGGTGGATCTCGCAAGAGCGTCTGCCGATCGCCTCGGCCCTCAACGAACGACCAACTCAGAACTGGCACGATCCAGGGGAATCCGACTGTCTAATTAAAACAAAGCATTGCGAAGGCGCCATCGCGTGTTGACGCAATGTGATTTCTGCCCAGTGCTCTGAATGTCAAAGTGAAGAAATTCAACGAAGCGCGGGTAAACGGCGGGAGTAACTATGACTCTCTTAAGGGTAGGGGAGTCATGGTCCCTGGTTAGGCTTTCCCAAGGGTGGGTCTGCTGCTTGAGCCGGGGCAGCCAGGCAACGAGGTGATAGCCCTATTTATAGGTGCTAGGTGTAACAATATCCAAAGGGGGGATACTGCGCCCATACTGGCCAACGCTCCCCCACCCCCAACGAGATCGGGGGTGGCCGAACCTCAACGTACTACGCCTCCACGTGGTCGGGCTGGACGCTTACTGCCATACACGAGGAAGACCATTTGCTGGGCTTGTGTCCTGGTGGGTGGACTCTCATGTAGGAACATCGAGCAGAGCGACAAAAGTAGTACTGGGCTAGAAGAGACCCCGTCTGGCTGCGTATAGCCCCCGGCTGGGTGGATAAGGGCCGCCCAGCTGGAGTAAAATCCCTGAAATGATGATGGAAGCAAACATAAGTGAAAACAGCCGGCTCTCGGATGCCGGCCCCAGGGGTTGCGCTTCATCATCAAGGGACAGTCAGGAGCTCCACATCGTTTACCGTGATGGTAAATGCCCTGTTTGTGGAGTACGGCCTAAAACTACGAAGGCCTTATTGGAACATTTGAGGGTGTTACACCAGCGGGAGGTGAAAGCCTTTCGGTGTCCGAGGTGTCTAAGGGACTTCGACAAGTTGTCGTCTGTCTCTGGGCACTTCCCTCACTGCAAGGGTACGGAGGGAACTCCCGCTGGTCAGGGCGTAGATGAGTGTGAGAGTGAGGTAGGAGCATATATGTGTGTGGTGGACAATTGTGGAGGGTCTTTCTCATCGGCATCGGGTCTCGGGCAGCATATGCGGCACCGACACCCGGTTCAACATAACGAGAGAATACCAATTTTGAAGAGAGCGCGGTGGGGGACTGACGAAATGAGACTTCTGGCGACGACGGAGATGGCATCTGGGTTAATGCTGAACCCTAACCAGGTGTTAGCAGAAAAGCTTCCCGGTCGATCCGCGGAGGCTATCAAGAAGGTTCGTCAGAGAGAGGAATACAAAGGGCTTCTGGCGGAACTACGCTCGTTGAGAGCGCTAGAGCCGCCAAAGAAGCGTCAGCGCCCCACCAGCGTTCCAGCGACACCGGAAGAGACGACGACGGAAGCGACTGAGGAGATGTGCGACCACGACAATTACGAGGAGAAGATCCCGCTGCCCGAAAAAGCGACCCAGAAAGTCAAGGACTTCCGGGCCTCCGCTTTGAATGCAGCGCGGCAAGGAGAAGGCTTGGAACAGCTGTACCGGGAGTTCCTGGGGCTCAAACCCCCACGAACTCCCAGGCCACCACGACCGGAAGAAGAAGAGAGGAGGAAGGCGAGGCAAGAAAGAGAACGCACGGAGGAACCACGGCAGCGACGTTACAGAGCATACCAAAACCTATATCGGAAGAGCCGGAAGGAATGCCTGGATGCGATCTTGGAGGACCGGCAAGTCGAGGGAGATCGAGTCAA
>JAUPMV010000156.1:30000-37500 GCA_030848855.1 Branchinecta sandiegonensis
CCGGCCAACGGCCGGCGTCTCGGCCGCAGGCCGCAGCATCACTCATCGACTGTGTAGCTCCTCCCACAGGGCGGGGCTTAGCTAAAAACTGTCACTCGTCAACCCGTAACTCCTCCCCGATTGGAGTCCAGCAGCCAATCAGCGGCCTCCTTGGAATTGGTTAAATTTCCTTCAACGAACTCGGATCCTGACTCCAAGTTGGACTTAGTCAAATTTCAGTCAACGAACTCGGATCCTGACTCCAAGTTGGACTTAGTCAAATTTCAGTCAACGAACTCGGATCCTGACTCCAAGTTGGACTTAGTCAAATTTCAGTCAACGAACTCGGATCCTGACTCCAAGTTGGACTTAGTCAAATTTCAGTCAACGAACTCGGATCCTGACTCCAAGTTGGACTTTGTCATAATATCAATCAACGAACCAGGATCCTACCTGCAAAAAGACCAATTTTTTTTTTATTGCGGCGCCCGACCTTATTTGTGTCAGAGACCTCATCGCTGCACTTTTTAATTTTTATCCAACTTTTGGACTTAGTCAAATTTCAGTCAACGAACTCGGATCCTGACTCCAAGTTGGACTTAGTCAAATTTCAGTCAACGAACTCGGATCCTGACTCCAAGTTGGACTTAGTCAAATTTCAGTCAACGAACTCGGATCCTGACTCCAAGTTGGACTTAGTCAAATTTCAGTCAACGAACTCGGATCCTGACTCCAAGTTGGACTTTGTCATAATATCAATCAACGAACCAGGATCCTACCTGCAAAAAGACCAATTTTTTTTTTATTGCGGCGCCCGACCTTATTTGTGTCAGAGACCTCATCGCTGCACTTTTTAATTTTTATCCAACTTTTGGACTTAGCAAATTTCACTCGAACAGGGATCACGTCCGAAATATTTTTCACGCTGCGTCCTCCACGGCATCTTCAAACTTCAAAGCGCTTTGAGATCTCATTTCACGATGCGCCCGACCCGTCAAGTTCAAAGCGCTTTGAGTTCCGATTTCACGCTGCGTCCGCCACGTCTTTTCGAAGGCGACCGAGGTCTCCGGACAAAATATTTTTTTAAAGCGGCGCCCGACCTAATTTGGGTCAGAGACCTCATCGCTGCACTTTTTAATTTTTAACCAACTTTTGGACTTAGCAAATTTCACTCGAACAGGGATCACGTCCGAAATATTTTTCACGCTGCGTCCTCCACGGCAACTTCAAACTTCAAAGCGCTTTGAGATCTCATTTCACGCTGCGCCCGACCCGTCAAGTTCAAAGCGCTTTGAGTTCCGATTTCACGCTGCGTCCGCCACGTCTTTTCGAAGGCGACCGAGGTCTCCGGACAAAATTTTTTTTTAATGCGGCGCCCGACCTAATTTGGATCAGAGACCTCATCGTTGCACTTTTCGAGTTTTAACCGAATTTTTGGACTTAGCAAATTTCACTCGAGCTGGGATCCAGCCGTCCAAGTTTTTTTCCAACGGGGTCCGCAGCGTGAAATCGAAGGCGAAGCTCCCCGGACCAAATATTTTTTTAAAGCGGCGCCCGACCTAATTTGGGTCAGAGACCTCATCGCTGCACTTTTTAATTTTTAACCAACTTTTGGACTTAGCAAATTTCACTCGAACAGGGATCACGTCCGAAATATTTTTCACGCTGCGTCCTCCACGTCAACTTCAATCTTCAAAGCGCTTTGAGATCTCATTTCACGCTGTGTCCGACCCGTCAAGTTCAAAGCGCTTTGATATCCGATTTCACGCTGCGTCCGACCCGTCAAGTTCAAAGCGCTTTGAGATCCGATTTCACGCTGCGTCCGCCACGTCTTTTCGAAGGTGATCGAGGTCTCCGGACCAAAATTTTTTTTTATTGCGGCGCCCGACCTAATTTGGGTCAGAGACCTCATCGCTGCACTTTTTAATTTTTAACCAACTTTTGGACTTAGCAAAATTGCAAAAAGCCAACAGCACCCGGTGTTCCCAAGCGGTCACCCATCTAAGTACTGACCGGGCCCGACGTTGTGTGACATTCCAGGATCTGACGAGACTGGGTACTTTCAACGTGGTATGGCCGTTGGCGAAAGGAAGAATCGCGGTCGGACGAATAGATGATTTATCAAAAATTGAATAATATAAAAGGAAACTGCTTTCGCGAATACGAAAAGTTATTGTGGATTCTTAAAACGTGCTAAGAAGGCAAGAGAGCTCAAATAAAAGGAAATTCATGCAGAGTCATCACGATAATATTGAATATTGTTCAGATTCTAATAAAGGGCTATTTAACAGCCGCCATTTTGTTTCCTTTGTTAGCAACGGAAGAATCTTGAATTAAGTGGGTTGCAGACGGAATCAACTAGGAAACGGCAAAATAAGGAAGAAATTGAAATTGTGGAGATCTTCCGATAATAGAAAAGACGGGATAGTTATGGGCTTAAGGAAATGAAGCGAAAAGGCGGACAAAGATTCAACAAATATCGGGAACACGTGGGGCGCACAATTACCGGCAGACAGACGCCATTTTGTTTTCTGTTGTGAACAATGGAAAGTTTCAAAATCAAAGAAGTTACGGTTAAAATAAGCAATAGAAAGGTGAAAAATAGGTTTAAAAGTTATGAGACTGCTTTATTTATATTGCAGGACATGATCCGAAACTTTTTGACGCTAGTTTTCGATCTTTTGAAGTACTTTATCATCATCGTTTAAGCTAAAACAGTCGAAAACTTTGGGTTTTTTGGTATAACTTATTGCCGGGGAATGCAGCGTTTATTAATTTATCAATTCCGATGTTTTTTTTCTATCCTAGGTATTGTTTTTCACCTGCCGAGATTTTTTTTTTTAGTTTTTCAAACAAAAGTTGTGCGTCGTAATGAAACATTAATTAATTTACCTTTCCCGATGTTTTATTTCTATCCTGTATCTTGTTTTTCACGTTTCTAAATCTTTTTTTCCGATAATTATTTGAATCCTGCAAGTCTAGTACCAGCCGTATGCGACATGTCCGCCTTCAAATCCTTAAAAGTATCGAACGAAAAGTGACGAAAAAGTGAAAAAATAGAAAAGTTTTATTAATAAAATGTTCAGATTTATTCAGTTAGAATCATCTCCAATCACTTTAGGCCTGATTCGGTTCATTTCGGAAGAAATCGTGTTTTTTAACTTGTTAGAAATGCTTTTAAAACATGCACAAAAGATGTAATTATTGTTCCTCTATTATACCATATCATTTCCCTTTCCTATTTTCATTCCCCCCTCCCTTTTATTCCACTTTTCATTTCACACCCATCGCGATTTTTCTAAGTCCACAAGTATCGGTAGTTGTGCCATGTCGCAGTCACCGGAGGCTTCCGAAACATATATGTAGTACCTAGTAGTCGGAGTCAGAGCCGAGAGGCGGGCGGATCACGGAGCGAGCGAGGATACCGGGGGCACGCCTTTCGAGGCTGTGGAGACTGGTGGCGTCTCGGGAGCTTTCGTGATAAGCGAGCTCAGTAGGGTTGGACGAAGATGAAGGGTGCTACAGCCTGAGAGACGGACGGTTCTCGGAGCGTGTGAACATGCAGGTTTGTGCCTCGGTTGAAAGGCCGGGGTGAGACGACTTGCAGCGTTTCTGGCGTTCTGTTGCAGGTTCCGTTTTGAAGGAAAGGTACTGGGTGTGAGGTGACGGAATCCGAAAGACGGACTATTCTCGGAGCGAATGAGATTGCAGGGGACACGCCTTTTTAAAGGCTGTGATGACCACTTCTCATGAGTTCGGTAGCAAGCTCAGTCTAGTAGGATTTTACGCCGAGCATTCGGTCCTGAAGCCGGAGAGATGGGCGTTCACGGAGTGTGTGAACATGCTAGTTTGTGCGTCGGTTGAAAGGCTGGGGTGAGATGGCTTGTAGCGTTTCTGGCGTTCTGTTGCAGGTTTCGTTTCGAAGGCAGGTGCTGGGTGTAAGGCGACGGAATCCGAAAGACGGACTATTCTCGGAGCGAATGAGATTGCAGGGGACACGCCTTTTTAAAGGCTGTGATGACCACTTCTCATGAGCTCTGTAGTAAGCTTCTTCTAGTAGGATTTTAAGCCTAGCATTCGGTCCTAAAGCCGGAGAGACGGACGATTCTCGGAGCGCTTGAACATATAGGTTTGTGCCTCGGTTGGAAGGCCGGAGTGAGATGACTAGCAGCGTTTCTGGCACTCTGCTGCAGGTTCCATTTTGAAGGAAGGTACTGGTGTGAGGCATCGAGGACCGAAAGACGGACGATTCTCGGAGCGAACGAGGACTGACTTGGTCACCGCAGAGTAGCACAAGGGTTGTGCAAACACGCGGTAGCTGGGAAAGCTTTGTGAGTTCTGTTGCAGGCTCCGTTTAGTAGAAATTTGGTGTTGAGCAGGCTGTGCCATCTGCCTTAGAGACGGACGATTCTCGGAGCACTTTTTGTGCTTTGTTGCAGGTTCCGACTCGAAGGAAATTGTTGTCACGGCAATATCTGCATTATCGTATATCGATGATCTGCAGGCAAAGGAAACGTGTATGACTGGAAGTGGAACGAGGAAGCAGCACGAAATTGACGAATCCGTCGGGTGGACGGTATGTGCGAGAGAACTGGCCCATTGTCGATGCGAAACGGAGAGTGTCTTTTTCAAGACGCTTCTCGTATGTTGAGTGAGAAGAGACGGGTCCAGTGGGACCGTCTCGAACTGAGTGTCCTCGCTTCGGCGAGGTTCACAGCAGTTACCTGGTTGATCCTGCCAGTAGCATATGCTTGTCTCAAAGATTAAGCCATGCATGTCTAAGTACAAGCTGTTATGCAGCGAAACCGCGAATGGCTCAATAAATCAGTTATGGTTCCTTAGATCGTACTATCCTACTTGGATAACTGTGGTAATTCTAGAGCTAATACATGCACAATAGCCCCGACCTTACGGAAGGGGTGCTTTTATTAGATCAAGACCAATCGGACTTCGGTCCGTATCTTGGTGACTCTGAATAACTTTGTGCCGATCGCATGGTCTAGCACCGGCGACGCATCTTTCAAATGTCTGCCTTATCAACTGTCGATGGTAGGTTATGCGCCTACCATGGTTGCAACGGGTAACGGGGAATCGGGGTTCGATTCCGGAGAGGGAGCCTGAGAAACGGCTACCACATCCAAGGAAGGCAGCAGGCGCGCAAATTACCCACTCCCGGCACGGGGAGGTAGTGACGAAAAATAACGATGCAGGACTCATCCGAGGCCCTGTGATTGGAATGAGTACACTTTAAATCCTTTAACGAGGACCTATTGGAGGGCAAGTCTGGTGCCAGCAGCCGCGGTAACTCCAGCTCCAATAGCGTATATTAAAGTTGCTGCGGTTAAAAAGCTCGTAGTTGGATATCGGTCGCGATCAGGTGGTGCCGCCTCGCGGTGTGCACTGCCTTGATTGGACAATCCACCGGACTGTCCGGGGTGCTCTTAACCGAGTGTCCTGGGTGGCCGGTACGTTTACTTTGAACAAATTAGAGTGCTTAAAGCAGGTGCTCCGCGCCTGAATATCACAGCATGGAATGATGGAATAGGACCTCGGTCTTATTTTGTTGGTTTTCTGGACTTGAGGTAATGGTTAATAGAGACAGACGGGGGCATTCGTACTGCGACGCTAGAGGTGAAATTCTTGGACCGTCGCAAGACGAACAACTGCGAAAGCATTTGCCAAGAATGTTTTCATTAATCAAGAACGAAAGTTAGAGGTTCGAAGGCGATCAGATACCGCCCTAGTTCTAACCATAAACGATGCCAACCAGCGATCCGCAGACGTTACTTCAATGACTCTGCGGGCAGCTTCCGGGAAACCAAAGTTTTTGGGTTCCGGGGGAAGTATGGTTGCAAAGCTGAAACTTAAAGGAATTGACGGAAGGGCACCACCAGGAGTGGAGCCTGCGGCTTAATTTGACTCAACACGGGAAACCTCACCAGGCCCGGACACTGGAAGGATTGACAGATTGAGAGCTCTTTCTTGATTCGGTGGGTGGTGGTGCATGGCCGTTCTTAGTTGGTGGAGCGATTTGTCTGGTTAATTCCGATAACGAACGAGACTCTAGCCTGCTAAATAGATGACGTATCTTCGGGTACGTTACTCTTCTTAGAGGGACAAGTGGCGTCTAGCCATATGAAAGTGAGCAATAACAGGTCTGTGATGCCCTTAGATGTCCTGGGCCGCACGCGCGCTACACTGAAAGAATCAGCGCGTCTTCCCTGTCCGAGAGGACCGGGTAACCGCTGAACCTCTTTCGTGGTTGGGATTGGGGACTGCAAGGATCCCCATGAACCAGGAATCCCTAGTAGGTGCAAGTCATTAGCTTGCGTCGATTACGTCCCTGCCCTTTGTACACACCGCCCGTCGCTACTACCGATTGAATGATTTAGTGAGAACTTCGGACGATCCGCGGGGCCGTCCTCTGGATGGCTTCGGTGTTGATTGAAAGATGTTCAAACTTGATCCTTTAGAGGAAGTAAAAGTCGTAACAAGGTTTCCGTAGGTGAACCTGCGGAAGGATCATTAACGAGTGCTGCACTAACCGTGCGCATTGTGATGAGAGTACTCGGACGCGGGATGTCGGGCGAAGCTTTACGGCCTTGCTGGCTTCCGCGGACGGGGAAAAGGGCATGCTAAATCGGAGTTCAAAGTCAGAGCACGATCTTTGTGTAGCGGGATTCCACTGGGCTACCCCTTGTAGCGCGCCCGAAGCGAATCCCGCCGGCCGAAGAGCGCATGACTAAGGACTCTGCTGATGCGTGTCGTCTGAGACGCGACTGGCTAGTAGACGACGCGCTGCTTCCGTTGCTGCGGGTAGAATTCCCTCTGGCCCCCCTGTTGCGTGCCAAAGGAAGGAAGCCCGCTAGGAGGCGTATCGTGTCGGACACTGGCTGTTTGCTGCCAGACAACCAGAGGGTTGCGAAAAGCAGACCGTTCGCTGTTGTGCGAATCTCCGTTGTTGCGGGACAAAGTTGAGTGGCCCCCTCGTTGCGCGCCGAGGACCCAGTCCCGCTAGGAGCAAATCTCGCTATACCGACGAGATCGTCGGAGCTTGGTATAGGGGCGAAAGACTAATCGAACCGTCTAGTAGCTGGTTCCTCCCGAAGTTTCCCTCAGGATAGCTGGCGCTCAATGCAAGGAGACGGAGTCTCATCCGGTAAAGCGAATGATTAGAGGCCTTGGGGCCGTAACGGCCTCAACCTATTCTCAAACTTTCAATGGGTGAGAAGCCCAGCCGAACTTGATGTGCGGCGGGGATTTCGGATCCGAGTGCCCAGTGGGCCACTTTTGGTAAGCAGAACTGGCGCTGTGGGATGAACCAAACGTTCGGTTAAAGCGCCTAAACAACGCATATTCCGGATCCCACGAAAAGGAGTTGGTTGCTCCAGACAGCAGGACGGTGGCCATGGAGGTCGGAACCCGCTTAGGAGTGTGTAACAACTCACCTGCCGAAGCAACTAGCCCTTAAAATGGGAGGCGCTATAGCGTTGTGCTTATACCGGACCGCCGGACGTGAAG
>JAUPMV010000156.1:42500-50000 GCA_030848855.1 Branchinecta sandiegonensis
CTGCGGTGACCAAGTCAGTCCTCGTTCGCTCCGAGAATCGTCCGTCTTTCGGTCCTCGATGCCTCACACCAGTACCTTCCTTCAAAATGGAACCTGCAGCAGAGTGCCAGAAACGCTGCTAGTCATCTCACTCCGGCCTTCCAACCGAGGCACAAACCTATATGTTCAAGCGCTCCGAGAATCGTCCGTCTCTCCGGCTTTAGGACCGAATGCTAGGCTTAAAATCCTACTAGAAGAAGCTTACTACAGAGCTCATGAGAAGTGGTCATCACAGCCTTTAAAAAGGCGTGTCCCCTGCAATCTCATTCGCTCCGAGAATAGTCCGTCTTTCGGATTCCGTCGCCTTACACCCAGCACCTGCCTTCGAAACGAAACCTGCAACAGAACGCCAGAAACGCTACAAGCCATCTCACCCCAGCCTTTCAACCGACGCACAAACTAGCATGTTCACACACTCCGTGAACGCCCATCTCTCCGGCTTCAGGACCGAATGCTCGGCGTAAAATCCTACTAGACTGAGCTTGCTACCGAACTCATGAGAAGTGGTCATCACAGCCTTTAAAAAGGCGTGTCCCCTGCAATCTCATTCGCTCCGAGAATAGTCCGTCTTTCGGATTCCGTCACCTCACACCCAGTACCTTTCCTTCAAAACGGAACCTGCAACAGAACGCCAGAAACGCTGCAAGTCGTCTCACCCCGGCCTTTCAACCGAGGCACAAACCTGCATGTTCACACGCTCCGAGAACCGTCCGTCTCTCAGGCTGTAGCACCCTTCATCTTCGTCCAACCCTACTGAGCTCGCTTATCACGAAAGCTCCCGAGACGCCACCAGTCTCCACAGCCTCGAAAGGCGTGCCCCCGGTATCCTCGCTCGCTCCGTGATCCGCCCGCCTCTCGGCTCTGACTCCGACTACTAGGTACTACATATATGTTTCGGAAGCCTCCGGTGACTGCGACATGGCACAACTACCGATACTTGTGGACTTAGAAAAATCGCGATGGGTGTGAAATGAAAAGTGGAATAAAAGGGAGGGGGGAATGAAAATAGGAAAGGGAAATGATATGGTATAATAGAGGAACAATAATTACATCTTTTGTGCATGTTTTAAAAGCATTTCTAACAAGTTAAAAAACACGATTTCTTCCGAAATGAACCGAATCAGGCCTAAAGTGATTGGAGATGATTCTAACTGAATAAATCTGAACATTTTATTAATAAAACTTTTCTATTTTTTCACTTTTTCGTCACTTTTCGTTCGATACTTTTAAGGATTTGAAGGCGGACATGTCGCATACGGCTGGTACTAGACTTGCAGGATTCAAATAATTATCGGAAAAAAAGATTTAGAAACGTGAAAAACAAGATACAGGATAGAAATAAAACATCGGGAAAGGTAAATTAATTAATGTTTCATTACGACGCACAACTTTTGTTTGAAAAACTAAAAAAAAAAATCTCGGCAGGTGAAAAACAATACCTAGGATAGAAAAAAAACATCGGAATTGATAAATTAATAAACGCTGCATTCCCCGGCAATAAGTTATACCAAAAAACCCAAAGTTTTCGACTGTTTTAGCTTAAACGATGATGATAAAGTACTTCAAAAGATCGAAAACTAGCGTCAAAAAGTTTCGGATCATGTCCTGCAATATAAATAAAGCAGTCTCATAACTTTTAAACCTATTTTTCACCTTTCTATTGCTTATTTTAACCGTAACTTCTTTGATTTTGAAACTTTCCATTGTTCACAACAGAAAACAAAATGGCGTCTGTCTGCCGGTAATTGTGCGCCCCACGTGTTCCCGATATTTGTTGAATCTTTGTCCGCCTTTTCGCTTCATTTCCTTAAGCCCATAACTATCCCGTCTTTTCTATTATCGGAAGATCTCCACAATTTCAATTTCTTCCTTATTTTGCCGTTTCCTAGTTGATTCCGTCTGCAACCCACTTAATTCAAGATTCTTCCGTTGCTAACAAAGGAAACAAAATGGCGGCTGTTAAATAGCCCTTTATTAGAATCTGAACAATATTCAATATTATCGTGATGACTCTGCATGAATTTCCTTTTATTTGAGCTCTCTTGCCTTCTTAGCACGTTTTAAGAATCCACAATAACTTTTCGTATTCGCGAAAGCAGTTTCCTTTTATATTATTCAATTTTTGATAAATCATCTATTCGTCCGACCGCGATTCTTCCTTTCGCCAACGGCCATACCACGTTGAAAGTACCCAGTCTCGTCAGATCCTGGAATGTCACACAACGTCGGGCCCGGTCAGTACTTAGATGGGTGACCGCTTGGGAACACCGGGTGCTGTTGGCTTTTTGCAATTTTGCTAAGTCCAAAAGTTGGTTAAAAATTAAAAAGTGCAGCGATGAGGTCTCTGACCCAAATTAGGTCGGGCGCCGCAATAAAAAAAAATTTTGGTCCGGAGACCTCGATCACCTTCGAAAAGACGTGGCGGACGCAGCGTGAAATCGGATCTCAAAGCGCTTTGAACTTGACGGGTCGGACGCAGCGTGAAATCGGATATCAAAGCGCTTTGAACTTGACGGGTCGGACACAGCGTGAAATGAGATCTCAAAGCGCTTTGAAGATTGAAGTTGACGTGGAGGACGCAGCGTGAAAAATATTTCGGACGTGATCCCTGTTCGAGTGAAATTTGCTAAGTCCAAAAGTTGGTTAAAAATTAAAAAGTGCAGCGATGAGGTCTCTGACCCAAATTAGGTCGGGCGCCGCTTTAAAAAAATATTTGGTCCGGGGAGCTTCGCCTTCGATTTCACGCTGCGGACCCCGTTGGAAAAAAACTTGGACGGCTGGATCCCAGCTCGAGTGAAATTTGCTAAGTCCAAAAATTCGGTTAAAACTCGAAAAGTGCAACGATGAGGTCTCTGATCCAAATTAGGTCGGGCGCCGCATTAAAAAAAAATTTTGTCCGGAGACCTCGGTCGCCTTCGAAAAGACGTGGCGGACGCAGCGTGAAATCGGAACTCAAAGCGCTTTGAACTTGACGGGTCGGGCGCAGCGTGAAATGAGATCTCAAAGCGCTTTGAAGTTTGAAGTTGCCGTGGAGGACGCAGCGTGAAAAATATTTCGGACGTGATCCCTGTTCGAGTGAAATTTGCTAAGTCCAAAAGTTGGTTAAAAATTAAAAAGTGCAGCGATGAAAGGTAGTTGTGCCATGTCGCAGTCACCGGAGGCTTCCGAAACATATATGTAGTACCTAGTAGTCGGAGTCAGAGCCGAGAGGCGGGCGGATCACGGAGCGAGCGAGGATACCGGGGGCACGCCTTTCGAGGCTGTGGAGACTGCGCTGATTCTTTCAGTGTAGCGCGCGTGCGGCCCAGGACATCTAAGGGCATCACAGACCTGTTATTGCTCACTTTCATATGGCTAGACGCCACTTGTCCCTCTAAGAAGAGTAACGTACCCGAAGATACGTCATCTATTTAGCAGGCTAGAGTCTCGTTCGTTATCGGAATTAACCAGACAAATCGCTCCACCAACTAAGAACGGCCATGCACCACCACCCACCGAATCAAGAAAGAGCTCTCAATCTGTCAATCCTTCCAGTGTCCGGGCCTGGTGAGGTTTCCCGTGTTGAGTCAAATTAAGCCGCAGGCTCCACTCCTGGTGGTGCCCTTCCGTCAATTCCTTTAAGTTTCAGCTTTGCAACCATACTTCCCCCGGAACCCAAAAACTTTGGTTTCCCGGAAGCTGCCCGCAGAGTCATTGAAGTAACGTCTGCGGATCGCTGGTTGGCATCGTTTATGGTTAGAACTAGGGCGGTATCTGATCGCCTTCGAACCTCTAACTTTCGTTCTTGATTAATGAAAACATTCTTGGCAAATGCTTTCGCAGTTGTTCGTCTTGCGACGGTCCAAGAATTTCACCTCTAGCGTCGCAGTACGAATGCCCCCGTCTGTCTCTATTAACCATTACCTCAAGTCCAGAAAACCAACAAAATAAGACCGAGGTCCTATTCCATCATTCCATGCTGTGATATTCAGGCGCGGAGCACCTGCTTTAAGCACTCTAATTTGTTCAAAGTAAACGTACCGGCCACCCAGGACACTCGGTTAAGAGCACCCCGGACAGTCCGGTGGATTGTCCAATCAAGGCAGTGCACACCGCGAGGCGGCACCACCTGATCGCGACCGATATCCAACTACGAGCTTTTTAACCGCAGCAACTTTAATATACGCTATTGGAGCTGGAGTTACCGCGGCTGCTGGCACCAGACTTGCCCTCCAATAGGTCCTCGTTAAAGGATTTAAAGTGTACTCATTCCAATCACAGGGCCTCGGATGAGTCCTGCATCGTTATTTTTCGTCACTACCTCCCCGTGCCGGGAGTGGGTAATTTGCGCGCCTGCTGCCTTCCTTGGATGTGGTAGCCGTTTCTCAGGCTCCCTCTCCGGAATCGAACCCCGATTCCCCGTTACCCGTTGCAACCATGGTAGGCGCATAACCTACCATCGACAGTTGATAAGGCAGACATTTGAAAGATGCGTCGCCGGTGCTAGACCATGCGATCGGCACAAAGTTATTCAGAGTCACCAAGATACGGACCGAAGTCCGATTGGTCTTGATCTAATAAAAGCACCCCTTCCGTAAGGTCGGGGCTATTGTGCATGTATTAGCTCTAGAATTACCACAGTTATCCAAGTAGGATAGTACGATCTAAGGAACCATAACTGATTTATTGAGCCATTCGCGGTTTCGCTGCATAACAGCTTGTACTTAGACATGCATGGCTTAATCTTTGAGACAAGCATATGCTACTGGCAGGATCAACCAGGTAACTGCTGTGAACCTCGCCGAAGCGAGGACACTCAGTTCGAGACGGTCCCACTGGACCCGTCTCTTCTCACTCAACATACGAGAAGCGTCTTGAAAAAGACACTCTCCGTTTCGCATCGACAATGGGCCAGTTCTCTCGCACATACCGTCCACCCGACGGATTCGTCAATTTCGTGCTGCTTCCTCGTTCCACTTCCAGTCATACACGTTTCCTTTGCCTGCAGATCATCGATATACGATAATGCAGATATTGCCGTGACAACAATTTCCTTCGAGTCGGAACCTGCAACAAAGCACAAAAAGTGCTCCGAGAATCGTCCGTCTCTAAGGCAGATGGCACAGCCTGCTCAACACCAAATTTCTACTAAACGGAGCCTGCAACAGAACTCACAAAGCTTTCCCAGCTACCGCGTGTTTGCACAACCCTTGTGCTACTCTGCGGTGACCAAGTCAGTCCTCGTTCGCTCCGAGAATCGTCCGTCTTTCGGTCCTCGATGCCTCACACCAGTACCTTCCTTCAAAATGGAACCTGCAGCAGAGTGCCAGAAACGCTGCTAGTCATCTCACTCCGGCCTTCCAACCGAGGCACAAACCTATATGTTCAAGCGCTCCGAGAATCGTCCGTCTCTCCGGCTTTAGGACCGAATGCTAGGCTTAAAATCCTACTAGAAGAAGCTTACTACAGAGCTCATGAGAAGTGGTCATCACAGCCTTTAAAAAGGCGTGTCCCCTGCAATCTCATTCGCTCCGAGAATAGTCCGTCTTTCGGATTCCGTCGCCTTACACCCAGCACCTGCCTTCGAAACGAAACCTGCAACAGAACGCCAGAAACGCTACAAGCCATCTCACCCCAGCCTTTCAACCGACGCACAAACTAGCATGTTCACACACTCCGTGAACGCCCATCTCTCCGGCTTCAGGACCGAATGCTCGGCGTAAAATCCTACTAGACTGAGCTTGCTACCGAACTCATGAGAAGTGGTCATCACAGCCTTTAAAAAGGCGTGTCCCCTGCAATCTCATTCGCTCCGAGAATAGTCCGTCTTTCGGATTCCGTCACCTCACACCCAGTACCTTTCCTTCAAAACGGAACCTGCAACAGAACGCCAGAAACGCTGCAAGTCGTCTCACCCCGGCCTTTCAACCGAGGCACAAACCTGCATGTTCACACGCTCCGAGAACCGTCCGTCTCTCAGGCTGTAGCACCCTTCATCTTCGTCCAACCCTACTGAGCTCGCTTATCACGAAAGCTCCCGAGACGCCACCAGTCTCCACAGCCTCGAAAGGCGTGCCCCCGGTATCCTCGCTCGCTCCGTGATCCGCCCGCCTCTCGGCTCTGACTCCGACTACTAGGTACTACATATATGTTTCGGAAGCCTCCGGTGACTGCGACATGGCACAACTACCGATACTTGTGGACTTAGAAAAATCGCGATGGGTGTGAAATGAAAAGTGGAATAAAAGGGAGGGGGGAATGAAAATAGGAAAGGGAAATGATATGGTATAATAGAGGAACAATAATTACATCTTTTGTGCATGTTTTAAAAGCATTTCTAACAAGTTAAAAAACACGATTTCTTCCGAAATGAACCGAATCAGGCCTAAAGTGATTGGAGATGATTCTAACTGAATAAATCTGAACATTTTATTAATAAAACTTTTCTATTTTTTCACTTTTTCGTCACTTTTCGTTCGATACTTTTAAGGATTTGAAGGCGGACATGTCGCATACGGCTGGTACTAGACTTGCAGGATTCAAATAATTATCGGAAAAAAAGATTTAGAAACGTGAAAAACAAGATACAGGATAGAAATAAAACATCGGGAAAGGTAAATTAATTAATGTTTCATTACGACGCACAACTTTTGTTTGAAAAACTAAAAAAAAAAATCTCGGCAGGTGAAAAACAATACCTAGGATAGAAAAAAAACATCGGAATTGATAAATTAATAAACGCTGCATTCCCCGGCAATAAGTTATACCAAAAAACCCAAAGTTTTCGACTGTTTTAGCTTAAACGATGATGATAAAGTACTTCAAAAGATCGAAAACTAGCGTCAAAAAGTTTCGGATCATGTCCTGCAATATAAATAAAGCAGTCTCATAACTTTTAAACCTATTTTTCACCTTTCTATTGCTTATTTTAACCGTAACTTCTTTGATTTTGAAACTTTCCATTGTTCACAACAGAAAACAAAATGGCGTCTGTCTGCCGGTAATTGTGCGCCCCACGTGTTCCCGATATTTGTTGAATCTTTGTCCGCCTTTTCGCTTCATTTCCTTAAGCCCATAACTATCCCGTCTTTTCTATTATCGGAAGATCTCCACAATTTCAATTTCTTCCTTATTTTGCCGTTTCCTAGTTGATTCCGTCTGCAACCCACTTAATTCAAGATTCTTCCGTTGCTAACAAAGGAAACAAAATGGCGGCTGTTAAATAGCCCTTTATTAGAATCTGAACAATATTCAATATTATCGTGATGACTCTGCATGAATTTCCTTTTATTTGAGCTCTCTTGCCTTCTTAGCACGTTTTAAGAATCCACAATAACTTTTCGTATTCGCGAAAGCAGTTTCCTTTTATATTATTCAATTTTTGATAAATCATCTATTCGTCCGACCGCGATTCTTCCTTTCGCCAACGGCCATACCACGTTGAAAGTACCCAGTCTCGTCAGATCCTGGAATGTCACACAA